>MKEJ01039715.1:0-15041 GCA_001753735.1 Embelia ribes
AAAATATATAAGGGAATTTTTCAAGACATTGATTCAACATTTATTTATTTATTCGGTTGGATTCTTGATAGGTATATATGTATATATCCGCACACGTGTACAAAATTGTACAAATTATTACCAAATATTTATGTAAATATATATTCGGACTCAACATAATATATTCGTAATTATAAAAATTTTCATAGTAGAAACTTGTGTTATTAACGTATTATAATTATATTCATAAGAATCAATCATAAAAATAAGTGCAAAAACAAAAATAAACACCAAGATATACGTGGTTCGACTCACCAACACTTATGGGTCGGGCTTAATCCACAAAATAAAATATGTACCTTTTTCTACTATATGAAAAGATGATTACAATTAACTTTATTTTTCTCTGATTTATTTTTCTTGCCCTCTCTCAATAAACTGAGTTAATAGGCCATATTTATAGTGGTCATTCGACATGATTCATGCCACAATTTTTCACATGTATCACATCACATGTACCACGACAGAAACCATACAGAACCTTATCGTAATTTCTGTCCATTTAGTCAAAGGAGTGTGGCCAAATGTTTATGTCCAAAGACTTTTGATAAGTCTATTTTGGAAACCTTGGAAAATGTATAATACTTTCATCTCTCCTATTACAATATTAGAGTTGTTATAAATCATTATAGAAAACAAATATAATAATCTGCAAGAAAATAAAATAAGAGACCAAGATTTACGTGGTTCAGCCACAAGGTAAAACAAGTTTAACTTGGGTCCTACTCCACATGACTAATACCGATGTATACTTTCATTTATATAAAGAGAGAGATTACACCATGATACAACATGTAAAATAAAGCTGAAAGTATGGACCAAATTGGCTTCATTATTTTCTCTATCTTCTCTCTTTCTGCGCTTTTGCATTTTTGTTTATCTGCGGAGCGCTTTATTGGCACCTAAACTTGTGTGATAAAAGTCAATGTGGTGGATCGTACTTGTGCAGTACATAATAGTTATATAGTATTTGTATTTAATTATTGGGATCCATGCTTACATCACTTATATTAAAATATTACATCAACATTTTTTTATAACAGTAACATCGTAATTGAAATCTTTATAAGTAAATGGTTTTCGGATATATATATATATATGGTCTGCCCTATCGGCCTCTGTCTCTTTCTCTCCCTGTCGGTCTCTCTCGCTGATTGGACTTGAGGGAGGGAGAATAAATATCGTTCATTGAGGTACAAGTTCGACTTTCCCCCTTCCTTGTATTTTCCATGTACTGTAATGTTTAGGCCTCCGTTTCTTACAAATATTCTTTGTTAAAAAATAATGTGATGAAAAAGGAAAATATTGGTATTCTTGTGTCTATCTATTAATAATGTAAAAAGATTTTCGTTTACTTTTCCATTGCATATTACCACGATGAATTCTTGACTCGTAAATAAAAAGTTTGCAATTTCCGGAGAAGTAATCATATTTTGTGGTCTGCATATTTAGTGTTTGATGAAATGCATTTTGGGATTTGTTCTGACTTGGGTCTATTCTTATGCTGTATCTATTAATTAATAATGTAAAAATAACGGTTGATAATTCATTCTTGTCAGTGCCAATTGATTAGGATTTTCATGGTTTAGAATTTAAGGTATCATAATGGTTCAAATTCTGTTAAAGAGGATCATGATCTCGATGTTCAACCTATTAAGGAGCCATTTTTTGATGGGTAAATATATTTGATGTTCCTCGGTCTCGGTTGTGCTCGGCTTTTACCCGTTCAGAGGTTGCGTATTCGTACTTTGACCAACACCAACCAAGTGTTTGACACAACTACTGAGAGAGACCTCACCTCGCTCAACTCTCTCCTTGCCTCTCACCTCCGTAATCGCGACCCTCTATCGACATGGAACCTTTTCCATCAGATGCACGGCTCTGGCCGCCACCTCACCGCCTACACTTTCACCCCTGTCCTGGGTGCATGCTCAGCTTTGGAAAACTTTCAGCAAGGCCTACAAGTGCATTCTTTGATGATGAAGTTGGGGTTGAACTCGGGACCCATAATCAAAACCGCTCTCATAGACATGTACTCAAAATGCAAGAAATTTGGTAACTCGATTCTGGTATTCCAAGAGATGGCTATTGAGGAAAAGGACGTGGTTGCTTGGAATGCGATGCTATCAGGCGAGCTCCGACACGGGCTTCCTGTTAGAGCGGTTGGTGTGTTTGAGGCGATGAGGAGAGAGAGAGTGGAGTTTAGCAGCTTCACTATTTGTTCCGTGGTAAAAGCTTGTGCCCATTTGAAGGCCTCTAGACAGGGTAAGCAAGTACATGCAATGGTGATTGTTATGGGACATGATTTGGTGGTTTTGAGCACCGCTTTAATCGAATTCTACTCGTGCATTGGGTGCATTGACGAAGCACTGAAAATCTACAATGGTTTGAGTTGTCGATGCGATGATATGTTGCAGAATGCATTGATTTCTGCTTGTAATCATAACAACAAATATGATATTGCCATGTCCATTGTGAGAAACATGAGACCTAATATGATCACGCTTACAAGTGCGCTTGCTATTTGCTCTGAGAACTCAAATATATGGGTTGGGAGGCAAATTCATGGTGTGATTGTTCGCCAGAGTTTCTCCGATACCAAAATGTGCAACGCCTTAATTGATATGTATGCAAAATGTGGGGAGATTTCAATTGCCCATTTGGTTTTCGACCAAACCCCTAGAAAAGATGTAGTTTCTTGGACAAGCATGATAGATGCGTACGGATCACATGGACACGGGTACGAAGCGCTTGAGCTATTTAAAAAAATGGACAAAAAGGGTAGTGATGTCTTGCCTAATTCCCTTACGATGTTAGCTGTTTTATCTGCATGTGGGCACTCGGGTCTTGCAAAACAAGGCAAAGAATGTTTTGCTTTGTTCAAGGAAAAGTACTATCGAAACCTAGAATTAGAGCATTATTCTTGTTTTATGGATATTTTAGGTCGGGCGGGTCTGATAGAAGAGGTGTGGTCTGTTTTTCATGATATGGTTGGGTATGATATTGAGCCTACGAGTTCTCTTTGGGCGGTGCTTTTAAATGCTTGTTTATTGAATCGGGATTTCGAAAGAGGTGATTTTGTAGCAAAGAAGCTCTTGGAGCTGGAACCGATTAACTCCGCGTATCTTGTGGCGGTGTCGAATTTTTATGCAGCTTGTGGGAAGTGGGATTTGGTTCATGATTTGAGAAGTCTTATAAAAGACACAGGAGTTGTCAAGGATCAAGGAAATAGTTGGGTCACTGTTGCTAGTAGCAGTTAGAAATAATACAGGATATCATGATTTTTTTTTTTGTGTAAATTGAATTATCTGAACTTGAATTATCTTCGCAAGTTCATTTGGAAAATCTTGTACACTTTATTAATCATGTTTATTTATGCTACTTGCTCTTTAATTTATGTTTTTGATACAGAGTCTATTCTAAAAGATATATTGGATTTGTCAATTCAAACAAATTCAGCTGCATCTTTTGCCGTCGGTTTTCCTGTATTTTGTTCTTAGAAGAACTTGATGCTCAGGCCCACTTTGCGCTGTTTACTTTTTCTGATTATTTCCTTGTAAAAGTTTGAAAATTAACAACATAAACTTGATTGCTAAAACTATTTACCATAAAATCCTATTTCTGTTTCACAATTTTAGTTTTTCTGCTGAATTTTTGTTTCTCTAACCTAAAAAGGTATCAGCTTTTATGCTAAACAACTGCATCTCCTTTCACATTTGGAAACCCCCACCTGGTTACCTCAATTTATGCTGAAATGTAGACTATTTTCTCCTAAACATCTCTCCTTAACCATGGGCTATTATTAGGTCATCTAAGTATTGTTAGGGTTAAGACTAAGCATGGTTTGTTTGACTTCCTCAGCCAAGATAGACAGGGTTAGAACGGAGGCCATGGATTCAGAAAGACAATGAGGGTCTACGAAAAAAATTCATATCATGCCGCATGAAGTGAAGGCGTGGAACTTGTTTAATTGCAATTTTTAAAATCAACATTTCTGCTTAAAACAATTTGGCGCAACATTTATGTAAGTTATGTTTTTTTTGCTGATTTGGCTAAACTAATTTTTAAGTTGGATTCGACCAACTTATTTCACAGTATTAACCACTGTAAAGAGAAGAAAATTATGCTTCTTTTATGTGCACTCATTTTACATTCAATGAAGACTACATTTTTGTTTTTTTGTTCGGACTTTTCTTGTTCTCGTTAGTAAAAAAAATTCTTATCCCAAATATTTACTTTCAATCATGAGCTCTGCACTTCATGACTACCACTTGTAAGAGGCATTTCACAGCTTTCACTTTCTATAGAAGTAATCTCAAGCGAGCGATTCTCAAATCGTTCTCGAGCAATAGAGAAGAAGAAGGGTTTCGGGGGCATCTCAATGCTTGCCACATCGCCCGATAACATCTCTATAACCCTTGTCATAGAGGGGCGATCTCTCGGGTTCATTTGTATGCACCATAAACCAACCATCAACAATTTTCTTTCAATATACACTTCATCTCCGATTATTGAATCACTAAGCTCGGAATAATCCATTTCCTGAATTAGCTTATCGTAAACATAACCTGGAAAATAAGCCTCACTTGTATCACTCTCAATTATTTCGATGTTTTGTTTAGCCCCAACCATCTCCAATAGTACCATCCCAAAGCTATAAACATCCGCTTTGTCCGTAGGTTTCCCGAGATTTCTCAGGAAAACCTCGGGAGCAATGTAACCAATAGTTCCTCTGGCTCTAGTCATCGTAACAGCACTTTGATCACGAGGATACACCTTCGCCAATCCAAAATCCGATATCTTGGGATTTAAATTATTGTCCAACAATACATTTTGAGGCTTTATGTCAAGATGCAATATACGGGATTCACAACCATTATGCAAATACTCGATCCCATGAGCAACCCCTATAGCTATCTCGAGCAACTTAGTCAATCCGAGAGTAGAGATTGTTTCCGATTTAGAAATCAAATCCCCAAGTGAATTATTAGGCATGTATTCGTAGACAAGAGCTTGTTTCGACCCATCCCAAGAGAAGCCCAACAAGCGTATAACATTGACATGATGTATGTAACCAACGGTTGTGACTTCATTAAGAAAATTTTGGCTATCTTCTTTATAGTTTTCAAGCATTTTAACAGCAACTAATCGGCCATCGGCTAGTTTTCCCTTGAAGACATTACCATAGCCGCCTTCTCCTAGTTTCTCTTTGAAACTGTTGGTAATTTTCTTGAGGTCGTTGTACGAGTAATTCGATAGTAAGGTTGACTGATACGTTTTGATGAACTCCTTTGCAGTTTTTACGTCTTCTATCTTTTGATTACTCTTTGAATGTGATGCTGACTTGAAGATTGGCAAGAATCTACTTTTGTACTTTAACACGAGCAGCAACACTACTGAAAGTAGAGCAAAAGTGCTTCCTATGGTAGCACCTACACAAAGGTCAAAAAGCTTAATGAGAGTTGTTCAAAAGTTAATAATAGATCATGTTCAGAGTTGAGTAATATAAATGAAAATAATCATGTATGTAAACTGTACAAAAACATGTGAGATAAAATCTTGTACATTCAACCTATTTTTAAGGAAAATATCAATGCACATAACGTAACGATATAGTGTACATACAATTTCTACAGTTATTTTCTGTTCGTTTGTCATTACTTTAACTGACATAAAAGTGTTGTTAAATTTGGCTAAATGAAGCACCATTTGTACAAGTCCTAAGATTTTCTACTCAAGCATCTTCATTATTTAGTTGTTTCCAAAACAACAAAAACAAAAACTCTGAATGTTTACTTGGCAAACCAAACTCTGTTCTCTTTACTAAAACAACACCTTATTATAGCTTAAGAGACTTGCATAGCTGAGCAAGTGCAGTAACTATCTATCAATCAATCTTTACATACGCATACAAACAGATGCAGCAATATTGGACAAGGAATCAATCGAAAAAAGACATGGAACCAAGCTGACGCTGGCATGTTTTCAATTTTTTGAAATCCATTACAATTTCCATTGTCTTGGACGAAAAACAAAAAGGATATTCACGCCACAAAAAAAAAAAAATCAGAAATAAGCACTAAAAATGGAACCGAACTAGGACCATAAGTATATGGACAGCCTAGTGCACAAAACTCCCGCATTACAGAAGCTAGGAGGGTCTTGTGTACACAACCTTACCCCTGTTTCCAGAGAGGTGATTTCCAATAGGACGAACCCGTGACCCATAAGTCGCAATGGAGGTGTGCATGGCCCTCACTTATAAAAATTTAAGTTAGAACTTTAAATACCACCAATATCAATCTCAAGTAACTGAAACATTAAAATTGTAACTAACAAGACTGTAATGATGGACCAGAGTGATCTTTTAATTTCTTCCCCGAGCAGCCATCTTATGAATCAACAACAAATTGTTGATTTAAAAGACTGTCTCCTTAAAATTCTGCATATCTTCCCAAATTGTTATAACTATTCAGCTTACTTCAATCTTTATAACCATTGTCTATGAATCTGACATCGGAGATACATAATTAAATAAAAATTTGATAAAAACCTGCTCACAAATTACAACATTTAATGCTTCTTGAAATACTTCAAAGAACTGTCATACATTCATGAAAGTGATTGGTAATGGTTGGTCTTGATTCATTAGTTAAATCTGAAACTCCTACCTGGTCTAGGCTTTGACCTGGATCAGATGAATCAACAGACTTTGGTACAGCCTTCACCAGAGCTGAATAATAGACTTTCTCCACAGTCCTTTTGTATTTATCTTTACTGGGTTCCTCAACCTCATCAACATACGCTACACGAACAGATGGATATCTGATACACAAATAAATGAACATGATGAGGAGACGTGGTAATTGAAAAGAGTACAAGTAAAACATATTAATACAATTATAGAGCTTTACGTTGTCATCAGCCTAAGAATATCCTTGGCACGGGGATCACCAGATCTTTTCTGAATGCCATATTGCTGGCATGACACTACGTATGTGAACTTCATATCTGCTACAGCTTGACATTGTGTCATCAATGACCTTTCATTTTTTAATTGTTCCTCAGTAGTTAATTCAGCAGCTTTATAGCCTTTCATCAACTCTGCAGAAAAACAGTATGTTGCAAACTTGTAACGGGGGACTAAAATCCACGAAGGCCAAAGGATAGAATATATGCTTTTTGTGACTACCTTCATCCTTTGCCATGTCAAGAAAAGCCTGAAGTTCTAAAGTCTGCCGATAGTACATCATACCTCGCACTTATTAATTTATAAAGGAAAAGAGTTAGAAAATAAAATTAAGAATGGTAAAGATAATAATAACAATACTTGACAAATCTCATACCAGTTTTTGTCAATGTTTGGCCTCTATACGAGGCCCATAAACGCAGTTTTTCTTCCTGTTCTGGATTCCCTTTTAGGTCTTCTTCACTGCTACAACCAACTCGTTCAAGAAAGTTTGTCCATTCATCTGCATATGACAACTTGATTAGTAACTTAAGGTATTACTGCTTGCCATCTTGTTAGTTGTAACTTAGAATCATAACTCATTTTTTCAAATATTTTTCATTACAACAGAAAAATGTTGTTCTGCTCGTAAACTTGTAGGCATATTATCAATGGGATTTTTCTCACATTTGCAAGTGAAAAAAGTAACAAAACATTTGGTTATTTTCTTTGCTGGTTCAAAAGCAACTGGTAAGTCTAATTAGAATGTTAACTAAATGACATAGCATTATCTACAAGCACTTTTTGTCAATATCATCCTCATGTTGTTTTCTCTACTCGTACAGAAAACATGATGTTTACTTCTAAGCAGAAACTGCACAAGCCGTTTGTAAGAAACAAAACTTAGTGCAAAAAAGGGAAAAAAAAAAAAAAGAAAAAGAAAAGAGTCAAATAGATGTTAAACCTGGAAAGATCTTTTGCAAGTAAAATAAAATAGATACACCATCTTCATTTTGCTCTTCCAGGGAATCCATAGAGAAAAGGACATCTTCTGTGTAATATGGGGTCAGAACACTGCAAAAGTAAAAAGCCGTTTGCATTTAAATTCCTACACAAGAGAAACTCCAGTTCACTTATGAGAAAAAAGGGAAGGGGAAAACAGATGATGCAATAGGGATTTTAAATATTCCAATACAAAATGGGAAACATTAATGCTTTCCCAACGAGGATGAATGTGAAAAATAACATTAACGTTGATGAAAAGTAAAATATATAACAAAAAGGGAAGAGGACAAAAATAATCAACCACTAACAACTTTATGCGATAGTTGATCAGTGCTTACGAGAAGGAAAGCATGTTGCGGACTTTTGGAGCGTCGGGCATGTCCATAAACAATGAATTTGAAAAGAAAGAGATGCGCCTCCTAGCTTCTAAATTTGATGGGACATCCATAGCAGACTCCTTCACAGTCAGTAATAGATGAAGTCTTCTTATCTAAATATTACAGACCAGATCAAAAAGGAAAGCATGTAAGAAAACTGTCGATATAACAGGAAGTAAAAAAAGTACACTTGCACAGGCTTTTTTCAGGAGGAAGGCGATGACACAGAAAAAAACTAGGAAACTAAAACATAAACAGAAAAAGGAAAAAATGATGCCATATCATATGAACTGAAATCTCAAAAAGATTCAACCATCAAGAATCAGATTCATTCAATTATGCTTAGGTGGTATGACTTACTCTCTCTTTCCAAGCTTCTGTATCTTCTGTTACTGGAAAATTAAGTTCACCAAAGAACTGCTTTTGCTCATCTAAAGGCGTCATTCCTTCACGCATTCCGTATGATCCAGTCTGACTTGAATCTTGCAAACTATGACAGAATAATTGATCAACCAATTGAGCCAACATATAAATTTTTTTTGAGGAAATAACTTGTTTTATGTGATTTACCTATTAATTGATTCATCCATTATGTCTCTCGTCACAATCTCCAGCATGTCCAGCAAAACAATGACAATATCATCCTTGTCTTCCTTCCTATTATCCTCCTGAAGAATTTAAGGAGCGTGGAAAGGTTTTGCTATCAAAGGATTACATTACCAGTGACGTCAATTTAGAAGTTTGCATTTCTTTAAAATTTACCAGATGTTTAATAAGCTTAACAAATCGTTCATATAGTCTGGGAAGATCACTCATGTTCAGTTCACTTATCAGATTATCTTCTAGGATATGCTGATCAACTTTAGAGAAAATCTCATCAACAACCCTGGAAATTAGACCCTTATTTTAAGTACAAGGCAAATAGACAGAGATTCAGAAAAAGAATAAGATCGAGTAGTCACAGACTAGAATTAACTTACACTTTTTCACGCTTCCCTAATACTAAAACTTTCATAATGTTTTTGCATGAAGCGTAACACTCCTGGACAGCACAGAGCATATAACGGTCTTGGTCCAATCTCTTTTTCAGCTCACGGTCTCTACCGTTGCTATCTTTTGCCATATCCAATGCTATGGGAAGCTGCAGAGTACACAAAAACAATTGACTTGAAAGTCGTAAAAGAGAGTGACTTAAGCCCCATGAAGATGATTGTTTCAGGAGATAAGGACCTTGCTGGCAAGTAAAAATGGTGGCCACTGGATAAGGTCTAAATCACGATCAGCCCAGTATGGGACAAGTAATAGGTTTCTTTCTCTGTAAATCATAGAAATAATATACTTAGTAAAATAAATTCGTTATAACCGCAAACTGAAAAGTAGGAGTATATAGGATGTTTGCAATGTTGAACTAATCGCATCACCTATTATTGATCAAATCCTCATCCCTGAAGCTACTAATTATTTTGTTCCACAGCTGAGCAAACCTTGCCGCCTCCTTCCCTTTGTTAGATGGAAGCTGATCAAGAAAACATTCACAAAATGATGAATAGCTACAAGAAACAGCGATGATAATGAGAAATGATCAGAGGCCAAAGGGACCTGTTCAAATTTACGAGATAGTGAGGCTTTAAGCCCCTTTTTAGGCCTCTCATTTTTTTCCAATGGAATTAAGCGGTCATTGAAAGCACCAGGGAGAGAATCAAATCGCGATCTCAGCATACCTAAAGTTCGTATCTGAAAGCAAAATACAAATACAATCTGTCCAAAGTTATGGAGCAGCCTCCTGATAAAGATATTAACTTGAACCAATCAAAATTTGCCAAAAAATAGAGGAAATTAAGAGGATACAGAGGAAATAAAATCCTGTCAACCTCTCCAAGACGGCGAAATGCACCATAGGCACCTCCAAAAATTGTGGAGAAGATAGCATACCATATCTGGGTATCCATAAAATATACCTGCAATGGTCATCCCTTTAGACATAAAGAACAAGATGGACTTGAAGATACGCGGCTGATGGTTCATTTGGTTGAAAAAAGTAAAAGCTGTTAATAGTACCATGCATTTAAGGTGCATTGAGTAGAAAGTTAAAAAAAATAAAAATTGTATTCTAAATTGAGATTGAAGTAGCGAACAGTAAGAAGTATATTTTTTTTCAACAAATACCAAAAACTTTACCTAGGAAAAGTACACTCTTTTGCATAACTTAGCACCAAACAGGTTCTATTCCAGAACAGATAATGAATTCTTAAAGTAAAAAGTAGCAAAAAGCATACTTTTTTTAGTCTATCCAACAAGCCTATGGTGGGCATCTACTACTGGAACAATGCACTTACAAGAATAATTGGTGCCCAAAGTGCAATCACGACACCAATGTTGCTCTTGGCTGCAATGCAAAAATGACTCAATAAGAAACCAACTCACTGTAAGAAATAAGTAAAAGGGGTGAAGGTAATATTCATTTAGCGGTCACCTCGAGGGAAGAACTCGTGCCACTGATAAGTGTTTATGTGTACTTTCATAATATCCTTGGTAGGACCCACAAGAGGTTTTATCTGTAGAACAAAATGAGGCTTCTTTTAACGAAAGACAGTCAAGGAACCAGAACATTTGAATATGAATGATAGAAGTACCTCTACATAGTAACTGAAGGCCAATTTTGTAGCAAGGAGGAGAACCCAAAACATAGTATACCTAAAAATTGTAACAGTTCATATAACCATCAGTTAACAATGCACATATTAGTTCAAACAATCCTACCAGGATAACTACCAGAGTCCTTACTTGAAAAGAGAAAATGCATCTTCATGCATTCCCCTTCCAACATAAAGCCGAGGCTGCAAGAAATTACAGATATCAACACAGCAGCAACAGCCAACAACAGAAGTCAAGCTAAAAAAGGTTTTAAAATAACAAAAAAGAAAAAGAAAAAAGATATCAGAGATGCTACTGCATACCTGAGACCACCACATAATGAGCATCACAATCTTGTAGTCTGACCTCTCTAGATATCGACGAAGGAAGGGAAACAGAAACAATAAAGCGGACAAGATATTCGGAGATAAGTACAGCAAAACTGCCAAAATGAACAAAGAGGGAGAACCTTGACCCTTTCCAAACCAACTCCGAATGGTCTGCCCAAGACCAGAAGGATTCTTCCAACTATATGCATAAGTTACTGGTAAAACAATAACCCAAACTGCAGCAGAAAGAGCTTTGAAAATGTAGCGTAGCTTCACGTGTAGTGACATGGTGTGTCTTGCTTTCCAACCCATAAGTATATCAAGGACAGCTGCAATTATGAGAAGGCATATCAACATACATGAGAGATTCCAAAGACAGCGGAGTCTCGATGAACAAATGTTAGCTTTTTAGATGAAGCCGATGGAAAGTAAGATATTTCCTCAAACTTTAAAATTTCATAGACAGTATTCTTGATGTATAAAATGTAGAATGTAAAGGTGGTGTTTCAGAAAACAAACTAACTAGGAAAACTCACCTTGTACAAGTTTTAATATGGCAGCAGTTATAAAGATGCTTAATACTTTCTTGAACACATCACCCTCAAATATAGAACCCAGATCCCCGGATCCATTCCAAGCGATGATTATCATTGCCTTATTTGGATGATTCATGCCAACACAAAATGGAAAGATCAGAAATTTACAAATTGCAATACTGATAACAAATCCATCACAACACCATACCGAAACAGAAAGAAAAAGAAAAACCAATTACCTGCAAAGCCAATATAAAAAAGCTCCACATTCTGTCGAAACTCCTAAAGATATGCCAAAATGTGCGTATCTCGACAAAATTTACTTTGCGTGTCCATTTATCCCCCGTAGCAGGTTTATTATCCTGAATATCAGTGTTAAACTTTTATAAGCAACAGATAGTTTGCAATAGATGAGGTTACCAAAGAGAAAGGCAGCGACAGGGAAGAAGGGAGATCTTAAGCACTAGCTTGACTAACCAATTAACCTGCTTCAGGAGTCCAGTAAAGATATCAAATCTCAAAATAGGTGATTAACGTCTGGAACTTACACCAGAAATAAATAAAGTAGTTGTGTGCGTGTATGTGCGCATGTGTGTGAATCTATACGTAAACAACCATGAGCATCCACAGTAACATTAGCAAGCAGAGTTCATTTCAGATTGAGTGCAACTACGTAAATTAACTCGAGGTTGAATAGAAGCCTAAGAATCCAAAATGACTCAAAGCAAAAGATAATAAAAGATACAAGCTGTTGTTACTACCAAGTTCCTAAATATTTACCTCATTCTTCTTGACCAGAGTTTGGTCAATTGGCAAGCGAAAGAAATCAGCATCAGCACGCATTGGCCAACCTAGCCGGAAACAATCAACTGACCTGTAGTTTTTACTACAATTAACAATCGATTATATAAGGTAAACAAATGGAGAAGAGAACGAGCATGATACCAAAAGTATTCATTTAAATCATCATAGTTTCTCCATTGAGAATGCTTCAGTTTTCCTCCTATGCACCTTCTAGCTTCCTGACAAATACAAAGACATAATTTTATCTTAAGAAAAACAGAATCAAATTGAGATATATCAAAGTAAGATCTTAACTGGAAGGGAGAAAAAAGAGAGGAAGCACCTTTTGTATGACATTATAGATTGGAGATACCACTTTCTTTAAGAAAGCCTCATCATCTCCACCGTATGCAGGCTTAATATGTTCACCGGTCATGACACTAACATTTCCAGCTAGCATACCATATAGTTCAAATGCCATCTGAAAATAGATAAAACCAGAAGAATAAGAAGTATAATTTGAAAGAATACTAACTTAACAAAAAGAACTAAAAGAAGACGAGGCATATGAGAACATGAAATAAAAGTAATATTAGTTTAGACAGAGCAGAACTAATTTCCAAAAATTAGCATGGCGCTGAAACCATACATGGTGATAGATATAGCACAAGCATTCTGGCATAAATCTCAGGTTTGCTGCTTCCCCCCATATAAGAAGATACAGGCCCATGTAAAGCAACTTCCTTTGCTGCACTTCCTGTTGAATAGTGGGCAACCTTGACCAAAAGTTATAATATGCACACATTAGTTTCGGAGAAAGCTGTGTACACCCATGTTCAGGAAAAGTATGACAGAAGTAAGAAGTAAGATAATAGAACCTTACCAAAGACTACTTTTCCGGCCTAAGAACTTGCACCATTTTTTGTAATTCTTAAAAAGTTTCTTCATGACATCTGAAAGTGCATCTTCATCCAACTGAAAGAGGAATATAGTGGTGAAATTAGTATTAGTCCCTTTCCAAGAAAGGGAAAAGTTACAAGGTAATCCCACGTCATATTACCCTAGGTTGATGATCAGGCTTTGGGAATTTCCGGATATGCACATTTGCTAGCAACAGAATCAAGTGTTCTCTTTGATTTGCAACGTTATCTTTCTGCACATCATAATGAGTGGAATATCCTTTCATGATCAAATAAAAAACATGATCCGAAGAAGGTACACATCGCAGAAAATAAAGAAATAAGTAGAAAAGTCAAAAAGAACCTGAAACCCAAACATAGATTGAAGCCAATCTAAAATATCTTCATCAACTTTCTTCTTGTGTCCCTTAGGCCAGGGCAGACCCCTGGTGTTCCTAAGTGCAGAAACAGAAGCTTGAATCTGCAAACAAAGAACAAACAAGGCATTAACAGATACACTCAAAAGCGTAGGAGCATTGCCTACAGCTTATCAGGTTATAAGACAAACCTCGGGGTATTTCATAATTGCTTGGTTTTTGCTGTCAGGATCAAGAGGAAGTATATTATAAGGAACATATATCTCCGTCTTCTCCGCAACTTTATTGTGAGCTTCCAAAATCTATGCACAAGCATGCCCACAATTTAGAATACGGAAGGAAATTAATTTAGACATGTTTTCCGGTAACAGTATGTAGAAAAAGTTTCACCTCGTCAGCCACATCTACCGACTCCGTCAGATTAACAGCCTTCAAAACCTCAAAGAGGACAGCAGCAGTTTGATATGCTTTTGTAAGACGAGTACTGTAATAGTGTAGACGACCTTCTATTAACCATATTTAGAAGAGAGATCATATCTATCTTAAAGCAGATAAACAGACAGCCTTAAAAAATTTACCGATCTGCTATATCAGCAGCACTCTGCAAAGCCTGGATGTATTTCTTGTAGTAATGCTGATAAAAGCTTTGCATTTCACGAGCATCGCTCTTAGTCCTTCCAGCTAAAGTCGTGTCCTTTTCCTGAAAACAAGAATGTCAAAAAGACAAACAATAATGAATGAGTGCATCAGTTACAGAAAGTGAAAATGATAGCGCACCCTTTCAAGGCGTTGAAGAAGAGCAGTTTTGAATTGGCGAACGCCACGTCCACTTGACGTTGGATCAAGTTTGTGTGCTTTCTCAAAGGCATAAAACCGACCTGAACCCAACAAAATCAACAAAGTTCAACCCACCATTGCAATAGAATGACATTCAGAAATATTTTTTCAATTTCCTAAGGAGAAAAACATTTTATCTGAGAAAATTAAGCAATGCAAAGACACCGAGTTCAAACATAAAGAGCTCAGTGCAAATTCTTTGTTGCCAGGCCGCCTTTTTTTCCTGTGGGAAAAAACACTACTGCGTGTGCTTCATTGCTTTTTTTTTTTTTTAAA
>MKEJ01039721.1:0-13070 GCA_001753735.1 Embelia ribes
TTATACGTAAAACATCGCACTACCGACAAGCTATCGTCGCACTATTTCCAGCGATTGCTTATCTGATTCAGAAATTCAATTATATGCTGTTTAGACTTATAGATATCTTGTCAAAAGCTTTAATTTCAATATCTGATAGAAATCAGCTCAATTGGAACATTCAGAAATCAGAATCGAGTCAAAACACAGCAATACAGGCCAAAACCAACATTTTATTGATCAAAACATGATTACAGCACTCAGATGTTTAATTTACATCATTATACTACTTCGTTACAGTATAATATTGATGTACAGTACCACTACAGTATGCTACAGTGTTGGCGAAAAATTTTGGGGCCTTATACAACGGGTCGAACTCATTACTCACAAGTCATAATGGAGGTGTGCGTAATCCTAACTTATAAAAATTTAAGTTAGAACTTTAAATAACACCAATATCAATTTAAAAAAAAATAAATATAAAATAAATATTAATTATATGTAATGTAACTTTCAAACCATCTCCGTAACCTAAGCTTTTAAATTATCATAAAATTATATATTTCCAAGAAGAAATTTAATCCACATATTTCATGAAATGAGCACCTCGACTATTCCACAAAGTTACGCAAGCCTGAGGTGACCGATTCACTTGTTTCGAGTAAGGGCTACCCATGTTAAAATACATTAGTAATGCTAATATCTGATTACCTCCCCCCAAAAAAAAATTTAATACTAATATAAAAAATCTTGGGTAAATTACCTTTGCCCGCCAACGAGGTTTCTAAATATTTCAGAATATCTCTTAAGGTATTTGAAATTATACTTCACTCCCAAATGACGATACAAGTTTGAATTGCATGTGGAAATATCATTTTACCACTTGATTTATTGTCTTATTTTATTTATTTTGAAGCTAATAATTGTAACAATTAGCCAAAAACTATCATTTGTGAAGAAAAATATTTTATTTGTTTCATAACTATGCAATCTATTTTGTTTTAAAAAAATAAAATAAAATAGAGAATGAATGCCAGGTAAAGATTACTTCTGTAATTTTAATGATAATTTATGGATTTAAAGATTAATTTTAATTTGCTCCCAAAACTTTGGGGGCCAAAGTTCAATGAACATATGAACCTTTTGGCAGGTAGTGTAATTTCAAAAATCTTAGGGGATATTGTAAAATTGTCATAAACCTCATTAGGGCGAAGTGGAATTTACCCAAAAATCATTTATGAAGGAAAATTTCAACTACCGTTAATAGCAAAACAAAGTTAATTGTTTATTTTTTTCTTTTAAAGACCAATAGTTTATTTCACATTTGGAAACAATACACGTGATGACAAATATCACAATGTTTTTCTCTTTGTTATTTGCTTTCTACAGTTTCTTGACACAGCCTTTGTGTGTGTACAGAGAGAGAGAGACCCTCAAGTTTGAAGCTCTAATTTCTAAATTCTAGTAGCTGTTTTTTAAATATGTATGCTTTTGGTTAATACAGAATTAGTGACAACAAAAATTCTCCTTGTTGGGCTTTCTCAACTTTGTTTGAATTATTATTATTATTATTTTGTGCAGTGAATTTCATCACTTGCAACTGAGAATCGTTATGAGAAAATTTGGATGGGGGATGGAGCAAACAATTTATCAGTCTTCTAGCGCCCATGGTTTCCTCAATCAAGCTCCAGTAGTACTTATTCTTTTTTATTCATCTTTTACAATTTTTTGTTGTTGTATGTGCAAATGCACCGCCAAGTGCCGAGGTGAGATGATAGAACTATCTTCATTGTTACGTGTTTAACTTGATTTTTTAAAATAATTCTATTATGTGGCCCTCTGAAATATACGAATAGATCAATAAACTTGTCTCCCTTATCCGAAAATCCTGAGTTTTGCCCTGTAAGTGTGAGTACATGATTCCTCCTCCTACTACTATTATTATTGTTGTTGTTGTTGTTGTTGTTTTTCTCCTTTACCAATAATTAGCGAATTTGAACTAGATAAATTGTAATTTTCTCCCCAAACTTTCAAAAATGAAAAATACTATTCTATAAATTTGAAGCTGTTTTTTATTTTTATTTTTATTTTATTTTGCCAAAAAAAAACAAAGATGGAAACTGAAAGCTAGATTCATCTTTTTTTTTCTTGATTTGAGAAAAGATAGCCTTTTTTTAAAAAATAATAATAATAAAATTTAACCAAACAAATAAAACATAAGTCTTTCCTAAATAATATAAAATTTTTACATGAGATGCTGACAAATTATTTATCAAAAAAGAGACAAAAGGAGTTGATTTAAAGTTTTAGCAACACCCAATAAAAATTACCCTTTTCTATGATATTTTAAGTTTCTATATGATATTATGATTGACCTTTTGAATTAAAATGATTGTATTGGATTGGGATGCTTGTTATACATTTTTTCTTTTCTTTTTTTTTTTTTTTACTTAATTTTCCACTTAGAAGGCATTGTTACCAATTATGCCCTCTGGTTAATGTGTTCGATCGGTTCACAATGTAAAATCATTGGGAAAAAAGTTGGTTGGCGTTGATTTTCATTTTTGTGTCTGTTTAGAATAATTTAGATAGTTGAAGTCTGTAAGAAATCTCCATCCTGTTGCTAAGGGTGCTAGATTGATGATAAACAATTTAAGACTGCCTTTGATGTTTGGTCAAAGTTGAGGTGTCTTATTGAATAGTTTTTTTTGGAGCAATAATTGAGATCTCTGTGTGTTGTGTGTGTGTGTGTGTGTGTGTGTTTGTGTTTTTATTAGTCTTATCTTTTCAATTACCATTTTTGTGCAATGTGCTAAACATATTCAAAACTCACGGTTTGGAGACCAATTTCGCACCGCAAGATAGAAAAAATGAAAGTAAAATAAAGGCGCAAATTCAAAGAATTATTTCATTTCTTTTTGTTTTTTTTCAAGACTTAATGTTTTAATTTGGGCTTTTATTTATTTTTTCCAACTACCTAGAATCCAATGGTAAACCGCTACCTCGAAACCAAGGTTTTAAATAATGGTGGCGACAACAACTGTAATAGCAGTAGTCACGATGGTAATGTAACGGTTTCAGACCGTAAAAGTCATAATATAACGGTAACGGAAATCAGAGTCACATTGTTTTTTTATTTTTGCAAAAAAAAAAAAAAAAAAATTAGCTTGACAATAACGGTAACTGTAGCAGTATAGGCGGAAACCGTTAGTATTATATAATGGTAACATACAATATTTACAACCTTGATTGAAACATATCAACTACATAAGCAGTCTTCTATTTTATGCAGTTTGGGCAAGATAGAAAATCTAGTCAACGATATATTACCTAATGTACCTAACAAATTAAAAAGGGGTGGAATGTTACAACGGGGAAGCTGCATTTTATTATTACTAAAGAAAAAAGGATTCAAGGGCTGTTTTGAACAACTTTTGGTAATATCAATACACTAGTTAGATTTTCTAATCACAATGTTTTTGTCTGCTTTTATTTGATTTGTAATTTTCAGGTCGATTCCTTATCGTGCTATTGTAATAAAGTAGACCCGGGCTTAGGTTCAAAATTATGCAATAAACCCGACATCAACCATTGCACCCATAAGTCCAAAAACACACAGAGAACGGACTGACGCTAACCCCTCCTGCCTGGCCTCCCTGATGACCTGGCAATTGCTTGCCTAGTCCGGGTCCCACATGCCCAACACAACAAGCTTCGGGCAGTATGTAGAAAATGGCAACGCCTCGTATCTGGAAACTTCTACTACACCTTGCAGAAAAGCCTTGGAATATTGGAGGAATGGGTTTACGTAATCAAACGAGACAGTTATGGGAAAATCTTGTGGGCCGCTCTCGACCCAGTGCTCAAATCTTGGCATCCGCTTCCTCCTATTCCTGGGGACTTTGGCAGAGCCATTGGGTTCGGTTGTGCTGTCCTGAGCGGTTGCCACCTATACCTATTCAGAGGAAGAGACCAATTGATGGGTCCAAAAGACTAGCCATAGTATATAATGCTTGCATGAATAGGTGGCACAGGGTCTTGGACATGCTCCGGAAACGGAGCTCTTTTGGTTGTTGCGTGATGAATAACTGTATCTACGTGGCAGGCAGAGTGTGTGAGGGGATACAGAGGGTGCTCTGTTCGGGTGAGGTGTATGACCCGAGCAAGAACTGTTGGAACATTATAGCGAATATGGGCACCACGATATTACCATACGTAGGTGTTGTTTACAACCGGAAGTGGTTTATGAAGGGCCTCGGGTCCCACAGAGTGGCACAAAGCGAGGCTTATGTACTGGAAACTGGTACCTGGGCCCCGGTGGGGGATGGGATGGTTGTTGGCTTGCGGAACCCGAGTGTCGTTATGAATGGGAGGCTATACAGTTTGGATTGCCGTGATGGGTTTAGGCTTACGGTTTTTGAAGAAAGTTCAAGTACTTGGCAATTAATTGTTGATAATGAGTTGCATTTAGGAAACAATCGAGCACTCAAGGTTGCAGCTCTTGTTCCCCTTAATGGGAGGCTTTGTATCGTGCATATTGATATGAGCATAAGTATGGTTGATGTTTCAAGTACCGATGATTGTGTTGAGTGCAACCCTCGAATTTGGGAGCATATTGCGGGAAAGGGTCATACACCAAATTGCTTTACGAGTTTATGGTCGAGCTTAGCTGGACATGGTGGATCAAAAAGTCATATCATCCATTGTGAGGTGCTTCAGGCATAGTAGTTTGGCATTTTTAATATGCTCGAAATGGCTTTTTTTTTTTGAAAGACAAGAAATTTCATTTCCATTGCTAGTGTTCGTGTCCATTTCCTATACAAAGTTTTAGTTCATAAGAAAAGAGGGTGAGAAAAGTGACAGTGAGTGAATCCTCTAAACGGAAGAGGGAAACTTTCCTACTTTCTCTATTTCATTATTAAAATGCTTTCATATTCATCGACAAGGTTTTCATTTAACGCCATTTGTGTTAACTTTATTTGGTTCACCGAATCAAATGGGACAAGTTTTTGAAATACGGCTCATACAATGCAATGTTTGATACCGAGAACAAGTTTGTCCGGCCTTCTGTTCATGACTCGGTTCTTTTTGACAATAAGAGTTTAAAAACACGACACTGCTTAATGAGAAGTGTTAAAAGCTTTAAGAACTTTGTCCACAACATTTTGCTTATCAGAGTTTTTCCTTTAGCCGATACCTCAGATGAAATTTTTTGACAAATATTCATAAAATATTTACTGTTTTGATGTATGTGTTTTCCGAAGAAGTGAAGCATATTTTGTTCAAGTCCCCTTAAACTTCTTATGCGGGATCCTCCTGCCATAGAGTGCAATTATATAACGACATAGATCATGATTCTCCAACTAAAAAAGTCACAAAATGTTTTGTGGAGTACTCTTTACAAGCAGGGAGATTGCTTAAAATTTGAACCCTGATTAGTCTAGTCTATTGACAATTCATTCTACCGAAAAATTTGCTCTATGATTGAAGCTATTGTGATCACAAAGAGGACACACATTTAAGCACACAGACAAGTACAAACTACCAAGTTTATCCAACATTAATAAACATATCTTTGAGCAAGTGTTTGCTTTCTTATTATATATAACATGAGTCAACTTTTAGTCGTTAACTTGATTTACTTTTCATTCAAGTTAAAAAGGAAAAAGATTTTAAGTTCCTCTAGCTATCATCTCCTTGAATCTCTTGAAGGACTCCATTCTCTGTATCCGAAGCTGCTTTCGGAAGTTGTTGATGAAATCTTCAGCCTTCTTATTTATGTCTCCTCCCAATTCATCCTCTACTGCTTCTCTTCTCCTTATCATCATTTTCCTCTTATCTGAGTCGTTCTTTCTCCCACGAGAAGCCTCTCCAAGATGATGATCCATTTGAATACGAGAAAATTGAAGAGAAGATCAATAGATTTGCCTTCTTTTTATATTAGTGTGTGTCTGTGTGAACTAGTAAAATATTTGAGTAGAAGCACAAGTTTTGCATGTGTAGAAAGCAAAAGAAAGGGGAAAGAAGTTGCTCTATATAATAGGATAGATTACCCTTTGCCCCCATGAGGTTTCTAAATATTTCAGAATACCCCTTGAGATATTTAAAATTACACTTTGTCCTCATGTCATAATACAAGTATGGATTTCATGTGGAAAGACCATTTTATCCCTAACTTTATTGTCTTATTTATTAATTTTGAAGCTTACAGTTGTGAAAAGTGAGGAAACATCATATTGTACAATCTATTTATATATGTAATTAAATAATATGTTTTTAAGAAATTTTAAAAATAGAGAATGAATGCTATATAAGGGATATTTTTGGTAATTTTAAGGGTAATTTATGGTTCTAAATCTGACTCACTTTTATTCCAAAATTTTGGAAGTAAATTTCAATTAACATATAAACCTCATGGGGATAGTATCATTTCAGAAACCACAAGGCATAAGATGAAATTATCGGAAACCTCATGGGGCAAAGTGTAATTTACCCAAAAATTAGAGAATGGATGCTACATAAGGGAAATGGAAGCTACATAAGGGATATTTTGGTGATTTTAAGGGGAATTCATGGCCCTAAATCCGACTCACTTTGCCCCCAAAATTTTGGGAGTAAATTGCAATTATTATATAAACCTCTTGGGGGATAATGTAGTTTCAAAAACCTCAGGGGTAAGCTGAAATTGTTGGAAACCTCAAGGAGCAAAGCGCAATTTACCTTATCATAAATTAGAGAGCAAGATTAGGCTAGTTGATGTGTGAAAGCAAGTTTGGTCTTAGTCAGGGATTTGCTCTCAATACAAGAATCTCTGTTTTTGGTAATATATAAGAAATTTTTGTACGGAATTACTATATTTTAAGAATCAAATTAATATGAATTGGTGATAATTTACTCTATGAATTTTAATAAAAATTAAATTAAAAATATTTGTAATAAATTGTCTTTGAATTCTAGTAATTTGTCTTCAAAATACAGTAATTTCTGTAAATTACATGTAAAAAAATTATTGTATTGAGATGACTTCCAATAATAATAAGGGTGTGTTTTGATACTTTTTTTAATAAAAAATAAATTTTGGATTTATGGTTTTCTAAGCAAAGCTAAGTGTATATCTGACTTAAACCTTTTGATACATCTAGAAAAAAACTTAACCCTTTAATCTTTCTGAAATGAAAAAGTAGAAACAGAAGTATGTTAAATTCGGTCGTTTTTTCAATAAAAGTTTTAGATTTGCTACATTGACTTTCTAAAAAAAGTTTACTATTCACCCATTTTTCTTAAAAACTTGAACCTTTTTTTTTTTTCTCCCATAATTAAAGAACACACCAAAAATTTGAGAAATGTTCTTAAATTTTACATTTATAGTCATATTGATAAGTAATCACATAAAAATTTGTTTAGAAAGTCCTAGGAGAAATTTTTATTTTGTAAGGAAAATATATTTTTGAAAATCAGACTTAAGAATTAAATGAAAAAGAAAATAGAAAACCTGTATAGGGAGGATTGCAGAACGTTAGGGAAAAAATATATATATTATTTGTGTATATTTGGGAAAAATTTTTATTATTTGTAAATTTTTGACGATTTATCCTCTCTTGACGATATAATATAAACTTTGGATATTTTTCTTTTAAAAATCAACCTCTGCAATGGCTCCTCGACCTCTAAAACCCCCTCTTGACTCAATTTCAGGTATCATCTTCATCATTTGGTATGATTAATTCTAATCTTTCCATTTAAGAATATATACATACATATATATATATGTATGTATGTATGTATCAAGTGGCACATGTGTTGTATGTATGTATGTATGCATGGATGGACGGACAAGGGACACATGTTTTATATTTATATATATATATATATATATATTTCTAATTGTATCAATTGAAGTAGGATTTCAAAAGGCAGATCAAGGAGGGGCCAGAAAGGCCCACGGCTTCAGATCCCCAAAATTTTTTTCAAAATATTTATAAAATATTTAAAACTTTTTTATTTCGTTATAGGCTGTGCCTGAACAAAAAAATATATATATATATTTCCTTATATAGTTTATGTGGATTCGGGCCACTGCTCGTGAATTCTTGGTCCGCCATCAAGTATTTCAGCTGTTGAAAAAAAAATAGTATTTCAAACGTGTGTTTTTGGGATCCTGCAGAATTTGGAATTATTCAGAACGAGCTATAGATTAGGAATTTTTGGTATTTGTTTAATCATGTGTTTCTAAACTCCCACAGAAATTAAAAATTTGGCTCTCTCTCCCTTATACAATACTACCAATTTTAGAAATTACACAAATCGACCTTTCTCTCACCAAAATTTAAAAATATACAAAGAATACTGTATACGTAAAACATGAATGTATATATATTTAGTAAAACTGAGAACCCGCATTGGTTAAACAGATAATAAAAGATGGGAAAGAATTTAATTTTTCATTAGAGAAAGTAGGTAATAGTAGTTTTTCTTGGTAGAAAAATTCACCTTGCAAACCTCTCTCTTTGGAGAAATTCATTTCTAGAATTTTTCCAATACATTTTTGTAGCTCATTTCTAGTTTTAGAAAGGGAAATTGTCTTTAAAAAGATTGATGTGATGTAACCCTAGATTTCTCATCGCCGCGGTGGCATGTTTGGAACAATTCGGTATTTATTTTGAACCAATCATTAATTAGGGCTGTATGAGAGATATATAATGTTAGTATCTCCTGCACAATCGTAGCATCATAACTTCCCACTTTTTGTGTAAATTTTTGTGTTGTCATCATCTTGAAAAATGTTTTAGTGACGGAGCTGGATGATGTGGGGAATCCTTCATTGAAACGGTTCACTTATGAAGACTTGAAGCTGTTCACCGATGATTTCAGTGATCAGAACTTTATCGATAGGACACAGTACTGCAAAGTGTATAGAGGAAGGATACCACAAGGTTGGATTAATGGAATGGACGAAGAAAAAGAAGAAGAAGAAGAAGAAGAAGAAGAAGAAGAAATTGTTAAAACAATGTCAAACTATAAGAAAATAGATTTTTTGGTGTGTGTTGCATTCATTGGGAAGGAGAATTCAAAGATATATGTTCCCCTGCCCAATAACCCTGATCATATTATCTCTGTATACAAGGATAACCATTCATGAACGATTGCTTCCACTTTGAAAGCACTGTTGGTCAAAGGTGGAAGTACCGAAAAGAAGCTTCTAAGGTCACATGTTTGCTTAGTGTTTCCAAGGAAGTTAGTGTCAGTAGATGAATCTATGATGATCTTTCAAGAATACTCTGAAATAATTTTTTGGAAAAATTCACTAAGCTTATAAACAAGGATGAATGCTTAAGAAATTTCATTTGAATCGTTGTGGTTAGGATTTATCTATCTACTGTAAAATATGAGATGAAAGGGTACAATTTGTTTGTTCTATTCCATTTGAGTCTTCTAGTCTCCTACCACCTGATAGTCTTGGTATGTATAGTTGATGAATAGACATAAAAATGAAGAAATTATTAAAGCAATGTCGGGCTATAAGAAAATAGATTTTTCCGTGTGTTTAGCTTTGGGAAGGAAAATTCCAAGATATATGTTCCCCTTTCGAACAACCTTGACTATGTTATCTCGGTATACAGTAATAACCATTCAAGCACGATTGCTGCTACCTTGGAAGCCTTGTTGGTAAATGGTGGAAGTACCAGAAAGAGGCATCTAAGGTAACATGTTTGCTTAGTGTGTCCATGGAAGTTACGGTGGATAGATAAATTTGTATTGATCTTACAAACATAATTTGTAAAATGATTTTTATGAATGATTCGCTAAGCTTAGAAATGTTGACTAGATGCTTAAGAAATTTTATCTGAATCGTTGTGGTTGATATCTATCCCTCCTCTATAAAGTATGGGATGAAAGGGTACAATTGATTTATTATCTCCTATGAGTTCCAATATCCTACTAACCAACAGTCTTGGTATGTGTGAGTTGAGAAATAGGTTTAAAAATCAAGAAATTATTGAAGCAATGTCGAGCTATTAGAAAATAGATATTTCAATGTGTGTTGCGTACATTTGGGAGGAGAATTCCAAGATATATGTTCCCTTGCCGAACAATCCCGATAATGCTATCTCGGTATACAAGGATAACCATTCAAGCACGATTGCTTCTGCCATGTAAGAACTGTTAGTAAATGATGTAAGTATCGGAAGGAGACATTAAGGTCCCATGTTTTCTTAATATTTTCATGTAAGTTGGTGTCGATAGATTAATATGTAGTGATCTTTTAAGAAGATTTTGTGAATTAGTTTTTTGAAATAATTCACTAAGCTTAGACAGAATTATTAGACTAGAAATTTTATTTGAATTGTTGTGGTTGAAATCTATCTCTCCGCTGTTAAGTATAGGAATAAAAGGTATCTCCTATTTGTGCGTTCCAATCTCCTACTATCCGTGAGTCTTGGTATGTATGAGTTGAGAAATAGGTACAAAAAGTCAATAGATTGTTAAAGCAACGGTGGGCTTTAAGAAATTATATTTTTTGGTGTGTGTTGCAGTCATCGGTGAGAAGAATTCCAAGTTATATGTTACCTGCTGAACAACCGACTAATTTGTCTCCGTATACAAGGATAACCATTCAAGCATGATTGGTTCCGCCTTGGAAGCATTGTTGGTAATGGTAGAAGTACCGAGAAGAGGCATCTAAGGTCCCATAGTTGCTTAGTATTTCCCTAGAAGGGCATGTCCTTACTCTTTCGTGGATTTGAATAGTGTGTTTTTTTTAAACTATCTATGTTAACGATGCGCCAGTATTCTCATGATATTCCACTTTGCTGCCTACATGAGTATGTAATGTGCTTAAGTTCCCCGAACTATCTGTATGACACTTGATTTGTCATGACCTTGCTTTTGAAAGTTAAATCAACTTACAAGAACTGTACCAACGCTAGAAAGCATACAATGGATTCAACCCCTCGTTATATACAAACTGAGATTGATTCGATCCAAAACTAGTTTTCACAGGTCTAAATTCATTTCCAATATCTATCTAATTTAATACAATTCAAATAATTCTAGATAATTTTATGTTGTTTAGAATATACAAGAAAGAGATGAAGTAGTGTAGGATCTTCTGGAGTTATCCATAAGACTATAACCTTTAATACTCAGAGTAGCTCATCGCTTTTATGCGGTCGCGATGGTCTTCATGCTAATGCAGATCGTGAAATTGGGAAATATGGATTCAGCTACAGTCAAATTACCAACTAATACAAGCTACTAACGAGTTGTTTATGCTTATTTAATCTACGAACAAAGTTACACTTTCTCATAAATGAAATAGGCTATTGTGTTCTACTTGGATGATTGTACCTTTACTTTTAATCAAATACTACTAAACAAAACACTTCATTAATATAAAAAATATTATATTACTAGGAGTTGTCACCCGTAAAACCAAAACAATGGTGAAATAATATTAATTCACAGTTACTCCTGTTTTTGTTTTCTTATCCCTATAAAATGAAATAAATAAGATGATTGTAATAATGTTAAATATTAATTTAATCAACCAATGAAAGTACAGATTATTTTTATTTTTACCCTTAATTTTTTTAAGCGGTACAAATCATAAGAAATAATATCAATTTTATGTTTATCTAGTTTGCCCTTCAAAAGTTTTATAAGGAAGTGAGATTTATTATTCGACGTAAGTAAGATTTATTTATTTCTACCCTAAGTTAATTGGCTTTATCATTATTTGAAGTAGGTGAGATTTTTTTAAAGGAAAGCATAAATAATTAAGAATTTAAATAATTTTGGAGCCTCGTAAAATTTGAGGCTTAAAGAGATTGTTTTATGGATTTAGGAATTTTATTTTTCCCTGCAGTTTCAATTGAAGCATTAATTGTCCCCAAATTTTTGAAAAGGTTTTATGTTTGGTTTCCATGTTTTATTAAAAGTGCGTATGTGGTTCATTCTACAACTTTTTATCATATAGGATACCCTAAGATGCTGAAAATAGAAGACAATGATCACAAAAGACTAATATTTCGAGTGCAACTTCTGTGGACGATTTGAGATGGATCCGATTATAGTGAATTTAGTGGGATCAAATGGGATGTCAAGCATAGAGCGCAAACATGATAGATGGAGTAGAGAATTTCTTTCGGAATTTTACATGATCACAATAAGCCACTATATTTAAAAGAATTTTTTTATAAAACTGAGATAAAATCAATTTTATTATATGAAAGTATGTTACGATTTAGTTAAATTTTCACAAACGCAGATGGTGTTGAGGTCAAATCATGTAGCTGATGTTCCTGTGCGGGGGTTAAGCCACTAGTGGGGCCATTAGTGACAATAGTCGAAGGTGGGACCAAATTTGCAATTGCTCCATCGGCTGTTATATTCCTCGGTCCTGTATACCAATCGGGAATACCATGGAGCAAAAATCACTTTTTATGCACATGATTGGTAGCCTGGCAGTAAGTACAAGAGTATTGCGGCCAGGCATCTCATGATTCGTGCCTTATTGACCCAACGTCGGGCTGCACCCATAAGTCTTTGTCAGGCTGCAACCGTGAGTCACTTGGGTCGTGGGTTAAGTGATGGTTGGCTTGCGGTGAACCACGTTTAGCAACTGCAAATGCTACTTGGTCACTAGTCATATGTTCATGTAACGGCCCAAAATTCCGTACCAAATTTTTTTGCTAATTCGTCTTTGCATTATAGTGTGCATTATTTGTGTTGTATATACGTTGTGTGTGAGAACGAATATTGAGGCATGGCGGTGTTGCTGCTTACATTTATGCATTGTAGTTGCATTGTTGTTTTTAAATTGTGACCTTTATTGCCGCTTCATAAGAATAGTACGATATTCGACTTGCCCGGTCAGATCTCAGGGGTCAAGGAGTAGCTGCCCTTACGGGGTGCAAGGTAGCACGCTGTTAGAAAAATATAAATATATTAGTAGTATGTCATGCGGAAATAGTGTTTTGAAACGCATCATGTGGTGTTGGATGAGGTTTGCTGCTAGTCGCATTTTGATGCGTACATCGAGTTTTAGACACTCAAACATGATTCCGAAAGTTGTCGGACACTTCCAT
>MKEJ01039741.1:0-11783 GCA_001753735.1 Embelia ribes
AGTGTAGTAAAATTATTACAGGTACATTTTTTGATAATTTATATATAAAAAAATTAAAATTTATATATTAAGATGAATCTCTTTTTAAAGTATTTTTTACAAGCTTTAATTCGCTATATAACATGCAAATATTTTTTGTAGGGATTTAAAGTTATACACTATGTTCTAAAGGAGAAAAAAATTAACTTAATTAAAAGAAGAAAAAAACAAAAAGAAACCATCACAACTGTTTTCAAGTAAACTATGGAGTCATAGGCCAATTATAATTTGACAAATGGAACTAAATTTTTTTTGTATGGTTTCTTGTAAACCACTTTCTTGTATAGAGGGGATGTCCATTGTTTTGGTTGAATGAAAACAATTTTTAGAAAATAAACTATGATGTATTTTAATAACAATATTTTCTTTGGACTGCATTTTTGTACTTTGTCTATTTTTATTTTTTTTCAGATTAAGTGGAATGTTTGAATATATATGTGGTAACCCGTAGTTAGTACATAAACATTTATGTCAAAATTCAATTGGTTGGTTACACCAACGACAAATAAATTGCCCATTAATTATACAATTTATTGTTTGGGACTGTTAATATACCTCTAAAATATTCCATCCAAATTGATGACGAAATTTGTTAAAGGAATTCATTAGAAATAACATAAGAGTGCATTTTTGACATGTCATATGTATATTTTGGTCATTTCAAAGTTTTTTTTTTGACAAATCATAGTTGAGAAATGATCAATATCTTTTTCTCATAATTTTTCTTATGTTTGCATATTTTATTTGTTAGAAATCTTTTACACTTGTCCGAATCTTACATTCGAAATAATAGTAAAGTGTACGACGTTTTATCAAAATAATATATATTCTTAATTTTAAATTCAAAACAATACCATAATGTTTGTTTGAATACATGAAAAAATATTTTTGGTGATCTTTTTTTCATATATATATCGGGGTAGGCCCTTGTAAGAGAAAGTGAGTGTACTAGAGAACAATTTTCCAAAAGTAAAGTAGATGTTATAAATGTTGTGCAGGTGGATGATTTAGAAATTCACCAACCTATATGACTTTGGCTACACGCTCTTTAATATGCAAAAGACATGTCTTACTCTATCATTGAGATCAAGCATTCGGCTTTTGTGTATGAATAGATAAGAGAATGGACGCAGAAGTCGGCACAAAAAGAGGGAAAATAAGAAAAAATATAGGTGAGAATGAAGATAGTTTCATCCAAATTTTAAGTTTTATTTTATATATTGTACCACTTTATATCTGTTAACCCAAGATGACAAATTAAGAGGGACATGAACTATTTTTTTTTTTTAAATTTATCGAGTTAAAAACATTTCTTCTCAAGTTTATATAAAAGTGTTGGTGAGCATATGATGAATAAATTAAATGTATGACCAATATAAAGTGCAAAAATTTAAGTTAGGAAAAAAATACAATACACCGCGATATATAATAGTTCGGTAATAGTTTTGCCGGTCGTGAATCAACAAAGCCCTTTCGACCATAAATGACTGGTTAGTGTTACAGGTCCTAATCTAGACCTTTTACAAGTAGATTTTGTGCAACTTGAAACCGTTACACCTTGAGCTACCCGGTTCCTAGTTTGAACTTACATTGACAAACCGAGTGTAATATTTCTCAGAAGTACCCAACTCACTCAAGAATGAAATTTTGTAAACCATTCTTAAGATTTACAATAAGGATAAAATGAAAATCTCTTACTCAATCTCTTACACAAACTTATTGCAAAAGGTTTATACAAATGAAACTGAAGACAAATAGAACTTGAGGAATTTAGCTTTTAATTTTTGTTTTTTAGCTTTTGAACTTGTGAGATATGATTGGAGTGATAAGATTGTGTATATATCAGATAAGGAGGGGACATAACCTTGCCTAGGGTTATACAATATCCCTTACGTTAAGCCATTGTGAGTCCTAATTTTTGAACTTGAAAGATATATGCCTTGAATCTATGACTGATGTCCCATATCTGTCGACTGATTCACATATCAGTCGATCGAAACATATATATGTCGACTAATGTATGATTCTAGAATGACTTCTTCACTGATGTTCCAAATCAGTCGACTTATACATTATATATATTGACTGATTTTATATCTGTCGACTGCTATATATATCTATAGACAGATTTTTGACGTTTTGTTGTGAAAAATAGTCTAGTATTTTTATTAGACTATTTATCTGTCATCATATTTGGCATATAATTCGACTAATATATCCAGTCTTCAATTTTGGCTTAATTTTGATATTTCGAATCCCACCTTTTCAACTTTTAAACATATATGTCGATTGATATAGACATATGTCGACATGTTACTTTATTTTTGGTCAAGTAAAGCCATTTCTATGAATTGAATACTTTTCGAGCCTTTGCTAAGTTTGAGACCTTCATAATCACTTGTTTAAAATATTAGTCCGAAATACAAAGCTCGATTTTGTTTATTTTCACTTTGAGTTTTTATTCATGAAAAATCAATAAAATGTTTTTATTTTCAAACCTTAGAGGAACATAATCCTTCTTTCTATATATATAAAAACACACGCATGTATTAGCTCTATGGATTAGGTCCAAGTTAAACTTGTATTAAATTGGGATTGAATTACGTAATACTTGTATTTCCTATTTTACTTTCCTGCAAATTACTTTATATACTTTTTAATATGATTAAAACACGTTGTCCCCACGAGTTTCTATCAGGAAAATATTGTCAAACTCTTCAGGAAATTTTATAAATTTGTTAAGGAGTATATCTTGAATTTAGGAAGAAAAAAATTATACCATAGCATGATAATACTCCATGGTGATCTTACAAAAATAAGTAATTAACATGACTTGTCCAAATTCTCAGGAACAAACATGGCCCATACAACCCTAATTTCTTACTTCTAAGGGTATTGATTTAAGTTCCAATCAAACAAAAATTTGTAATTTAAAAACCAATTTACTTATGGCTGAATAGCAAAATGATTTCGATTATCAAAATAAGACTAAATTGTTATCTAAAATTGTTGCTGAAGCTGGGCCAAAATTTTAAAAAGTGTTAACCCAAATAGCAAACTAAAAGGGGGTGAATTAGTTTTTCAATAAAAATACTTTGTTAAAAATAATTTTCTTATGTTTTTCTTTTGAAAATTTATTCAACAATGTCTAGCAATAATAAAATATGAAATTTAAAGAGTTAAGAAAGAAGAACACAGTACACAATATTTTTATACTAATTCGGCCAAAGATCGATGTAATCCCCTACGACTAGTCTCCAAGACTCTCATTGGGTTCCCTTATAACTTTATAATCCAAAATTATAAGATGGCTAGTACTCACGGGTGCTAACTGGACCTTTCACCTAATAGCTTGCATGTGTTATCCAACCATTATAACGAATAGCTTGTCTCTACTCTCACCATTCACCAAGTAGATTTGCAGGCTCTACTCAAACCGTAACCGAGTTAACTTGCAGGTGCTATTCAAACTGGATATACCTTAGGAGTTTATAAACCACTCATTTACAAGGTTGGTAGAAATTTTACAAGATCGAATTTTGAATATGAAACGAAGACACTCTCAATCTTAAAATCCTCTCAAAGTGTTACAGATAAATCGTTTAAGGATTGTTTTGATCTTACAATAAGATTGAAGATACAGACATTCATATGACCAGATCTTTGTGTGAAGAAGATGATGAGAATATGATTTGAAAGTGTTGATCTCTTTTTTCTCTTTCTTTTTTGAATTTGTTAGTATCTATGTCTTGAAAAATGGAGCCATCTTTATATAGGAGAGGAGCCTTGAAATTTGAAATCATGTGACCGTTATGTTTGATTTCTTTCTTTATTTTTGCAGATCTCGAATCTTTAATCATGTTAGTTTGAATTACCACTGGTTGGCCGGACCTAGCAATGCTCCTGTCGATCCAAAGTGGTCTTTTGGCTGAACCTAATTTGACTTAAAATAGAACCTCCGGATGGCCAGACCTCGGTAGTCTCCTAACTAATTCGAAGGAGTCCCTAGTCGTCTCTGTGCCTTTGTCAATTTTGTGATGCAGTTTTAAACTCATTCTTCTCTTGGCTGGTTTCAAGGTCTTCCTGAGTCGATTCTACTACTTTTGAAGTTCCAACACATTCTTCTTGGCTAATATTTGATATTCAAACTTGCGTTTTGATTCTCGGCACTTATTGGCTCTTTAATCTCCAATTTTGAACATACAATCTTTGATTCTATTGGCTCTTTGATCATTGAACTTCATACCACTTCAAATGTGTTCTCATTACCTATTTTCTTTTATAAACTCGTTTTAAACATTAGTCCACTATAAAGACTTTGACATTGTTTATTTTCCTATTTATTGACATGTTATTATCAAAAGCATTGAAATATATTTTTCGTAAACCTTTAGACAACAAGTATATTAAGGGTTCCACCGGCTATGGTGTCCTTTTTCCTACCGATTCAGATTTCCGCCTTATAACTTATACTAATTTTAGATTGGGCTAGTTGTTGGTTATGAGGGGTTCTACCACTAGTTATTTTATCTTTCTTGGTTCTAATTTTGATTCTTAACCCTCGAGGAAACAAGACGTGGTTTCTCATTCTTCAGCTGAGGCCGAGTATAGGGTTATGGCTACTATACTTGTGAGCTTGTTTCGTTAGTTGCTTTGCTTCACTTCATGATTTGGGAGTTTTGTCGCCTAAGCCTTTTCCATTATACTGTGACAATTAGTCTGCGATTCAAATATCACATAATTCGATTTTTCATGAGCGCACTAAACAAATTAAGATTGGTTGTTATCTTGTTCGCCAGAAGCTCTAGTTTGGTTTTCTCATTCCGTTGTATATTCCTATTGTGTCACAACTTGCTTATATCTCACAAAGCCGCTAGGTCAGGATATTCATCGTGTTTTTGCTGGTAAGTTGGGCATTACGATCTTCATACTCCAACTTGAGGGGGAGTATTAAGATATGATATTTGATGTACCATATATATAATTAATACATAGTTGATCCTTGTATAGGTTATATATTTGATGTACATTCTCCTAAACTAATACACATAATTGTTGATTTGTTAAACTTAACTGGATGTAAACCCAAACAGCCACCAAATTCTTCTTTCTCCATCAGATACTAAAATCACAGTTTCATCTCACAAGAATGGTTTTCAACACCTAGCTATGGACCATGTAAAAACTACCCCAATTCCATGATAAAAATGATATTAATCAAACTTCAATTACTTGTTGATGTCCCACAGATACTAGATATTGTAAATATGGAGGGATTTACAAAAGAAGGATAATAGATTACTTTGACGAAAGTGGGAGACTTAGAATCGCTTCTTCTAGCACCGTTACTATCTCCCTAACTCCGATTAGGTTTTGTGTGATAAAGGCTAAGGAAAGAAACGTACATAACCTAGCAGCTGATGAATTATAAGTAAATATCCCGTACTATGCTCCTACATATGAACTTAGGGACTAACCAATAGAAAAGGGGCTTAGGCTACAAACAAAATATCTTATTGGCTGTACGATTTTATATTTTGATATGCTCTACTGGTACCATAAGATCACCACTGCTCCAATTAATTTACTTGCTAACAAATGGTAGCAAGTAAAAACAAAAGATAGATATAATTAATAAAAAAAAATAATTGCCCCAATAATTTACGGGTTTAACATATACTAGCGGCCTCGTACATGAGTTTCATGGACAAGTTTTATTATGATGACCTACTAAGCAAACAAAGTCCGATTCCTTTGAAATAGCGAACCCGACTATCAATCATCTCATGAAATAAAATTACAAAAGGTGTTATCTTTAAAAAAATTTGAGTATGAATAATTTTTAAAAATATTCTTTACTATGTAATATATAGTGTTCGCGGGTCTTTATCATCAATGCCTTATTATCAATAAACTGATTATCAAAAATTTTAAAAATTGACAATACTCTTCCCTTTCCAAAAGTAAATCTCTTTTCTATGTAAAATTTAGTGTTTAAGGACAAAATAGATAGACTCAAAAGTTGGTGATTGTTATGAACATGCTAAAAAGAAAATAAAACAATTTGCAGGAAAGCAAAATAGAAGAGGTAAGAATTACGTGGTTCAGTCTCAAGTTAATAACAGTTTAAAATAGGCATGATTCAATGGGCTAAAATGGACGTGTGCTTTTATTTATATAAATGAGGGTGTTGGCTTAAATAGAAAACCAATAGAGGGATTGAATTGGTTTTCCAATAAAAATACTTAGTGAAACATATTCTCGTGAAAATAGAATAGATCAATCGGCTGATAAGTTGGAATCAGTCGACTAGTATGATCGGACAGAAATTAAATTGAGTTATATGTGACATTTTTCAGGGTTTAATCACTCTCGAGTCCAAGAAACAGAGAAACTGGACAACGCTTTTCCCTAACAGTATTGTGTGTGAAGGATGGCCAACTTAAAACTTATAAATTTGCGAAGAAAACATTATTTATGTGTTAGTTACAGGCAGTAGGCCCTATGGTAATAATAATATGCTATGAGTGCTATTGGATGTAAATTATAATATGTGTATGGTGTGAAAAAATATCAATAACATTTGTGGGCGAGAAAGTATTTGTTGACCTAAGTGATGTGTGAAAGTATGGTGTAACGAAATGTGTGTTTTAGTAATATCTATTGGGAAACAGTGTGATATTTTGTGAAAATGTGGTGAATTAAGGGCCTTGTGGGCTATTTCTTTGAAAAGTGAATTTGAGGAAAATATGGGCGATGTGGGCCACTTTTTTAAAACGAAATCCTTTCTGAAAAATCTTTTGGAAGCGTGGGACATACTCCCATTCAAGTTCCATTTCGATGTCGAGAGACTCAGGGTGTGAAGGGGCACCAACTAAAATTTTTATTTATAAAATCTCGGGTTACGTGTTCCCAACTTGTGTTTATGTATTTCCCAATATAATATTACCCCTGCGATAAGTGTTGTGTAGGGTTGTGGTTAATATAATTGCATGCTTGCTTTTGGTGAATTCGGTGTTTTGTCTATAGGATTTGTGATATGTTTTTCTCATGCAATAAGTAGCTTAGGGAATACTACTCGTAAAATAATCCTATCTATCTTTTGTTCATCAATTAGCAGCTCAAGGAGAATGTGTTCTAGGTGCATAAGCAGTATTAGATGAAACAATAGATGAGGCGACTCTCAACCGGAGATTTAGGCATACTTATTTTTGTGTCAGTTAAAGCACAATGTTAAGTTGAAGTATTTTGTGTAAAAGGAAAGTGAATTTCTTAAGCTGTGTATTTTGTGAAGTACTGAGCCATTTTAATTAAATTCTTGATTTTCAAAAGCTCCTATATTTTATAAAATAATTAATATGTACTATAAAATTTATGTTGTATTTGGGGTACTATGAGTACTTCATGATGAGGAAGTTGGTATTGTGGGTAGTTTTGATTGTGGCCTTATGGAAAGTTATATAATATTTTTCTAAAATCTCATGTGCCTGGGTTTCCTAGGTTTTTATGGGCGTAACAGGATGGCATCATAGATAACTGGGTTAGGAAAACATGGTCAACTAGAGTGGTTGCATACACGTATATAGAATGAGTATATAGTTATTTGAAGTTGATTTGTGTATATGTGTGCTAGTAGTGTCTACGGCGACACCCTAGCATCTTACATGTGTTAAGCATGATAAGATGGAATAAATAACGTAAGTGATATAAGTTGTGATATGCGATTTGATGATAAAGTGGGTGTTGTGTGATTTATTATGGGCAACAATTTGGTGGTAAGCCAAGTCAACTTATAAACCTATAATAGAATGGAAGGGAATGCCTTGTTAGTCTATAATGGGATTGGAACTATAGATGGAAGCAGATGGCTCAATTGCTGGTGTTGTTGGGTGCAAAGCGTGCTTGTGTGACCTAAGTATGTGTGTATGAATGTGGATGTATATATAACTCTAGGAGAGAAAGTTATTAAGCATTTGAAGTATTTTTCTTGTATTTAAATTTAGTGAATAGAGCGTAAAGACGTGATAGGTGAATCCTCTAATCAAAACTTTCTAGAGGAGGATTTCACTCGGAAAATACACAGTCGAGGGTACACCCCCGAACCAGACTGGTCTCAAGCTTACTAAGACAATAGGCTACAATTGTTAATGAGTCATACTTACACCCAAATGATAGCGATGGGGATTTAAAAGACAAAGTGGCAGGTAAGGAAGACCCTTTACCTCAAACTGGGGCACAAATCCCTCTTATGATACCCAATGCTGGAGGCTCCTATTTTGCCCCATTGAACGTTAATGTTAGGGATGTGTCCCAAATACTACAAATCTTCATTCAACAGATGGAATGAATGATAGCGAATACTATGGCAACTTGATCGAGAACTAATGCTATTGACCGATAGACCTTGACAGAAATGGCACACCAAAACTTGGAATGTTTGAACGCTTCGGTATTTCGTGGAGGAGGAGACCCATGGAAGTATGTTGTTAGTTGGGAGAAATAGAGAAACGATTCAAGACATTGGGTATTAAAGAATACTTTGTGAAAGTGATTACGACCTCATTCTATTTAAAAGACAAAGTTGATGAATGGTGGATGGGATGAGCCATGACCTTAAAAGTGCAGAATCTAACCTGGAACAACTTTAAGAAAGTGTCTCACGGGAAGTATTTTCCCGATACCTAGATAGAATAAAAATGGATAGACTTTATGGAACTGATGGAAGGAAAGCTCACTGTGGAGCAGCATGCGCATAAGTTTGAGACATACTTGCAATTTGTGCCAGAGATGGTATCAACTGAGAAGTTATGTGTTAGAAGATTTGAGTTGGGACTACGATGGTCAATCCAGATAGCATTGGCTACAAATTGATTCAATTCATATAAAGATATAATCAAAGTCACAATGGGTTCAGAGGCAGGAGTGAAAAATGGCAGACAGATTTATGACACTCGAGCAATTAGGACAACATGACAAGGAAAAATTGAATTAGACACTACTAGCAAAGTTAAAACTAAAGGACGACATGGTGAAAGTAGACTTGAACATAATAAGAATCAGAGACAATCTCAAAGTTTAACTAGAATCCAAATGATGTTTAGAGGCCAAAGAGACTTATGTTCAAAGTTCTTCTTCAAGACACATAACCTCAACCCCTACGAGTTATAGGGACACAACTAATAAAGAAGGATGTTTCAAGTGTGGAGAACCAATCATCGAATCAGTTATGCCTTCAAATCCAGTGTTGTACATGTTATATCTGGGGCCAAATGAGTTCCATCTACCTGAATGGACCTAGACTAGATTCATATATTTTTTTCAGTGCTTAGCCAACCCTAATTTTGGCACCTAAGTCGAAGCCATCTGTTTCTTTGTGCGCTCCGTCTAGAAATAGGGGTATTTGGGGAAACTTTTAGAGTGGTAATCGACACATTGTGACCTCAAATCAACCACTTCCTCCAGCCCGTATGTACGCTATGACAAAGGCTATCTCGGAGCCGGGCGAATCTTTAAAAATCCAAGGTACATTACTATTCTTGTCTTCTTGGTTACAATTATTTTCTATTTTAGTCTTTCTCACTCTTTTGTTTTTGCCCGATTTGTAAAATATTTGGGTTTGTTACCCATCGCATTTCATGCTCAGTTATCAGTACATACTCCCATTGGCATTAGTATAGTGCCCAGTTTATGTTGTTGTGATTGTAAGCTGGTGATTAGGGATCACACCTTCTTGTGTGATTTAGTGGTGTTGGATATGCATGGCCTTGATGTGATTAAGGGAATGGACTGGTTAGTACACTGCAAGGTCATTATTGATTGTGATTGCAGGCGATTGATTTTGTTAGCTCCTTCGAGTGTACTTGTTCACTACAGGGTAATACAGATGGCCAATCCTTTTAGGGAAATGAGCAAAGGAAGATTTTGGAAGTCTACTTGCTAGCTTCCCAGTATCTAAAAAAGATGTCACACCCTTCTGCAAAAATTGGGAGGCAGTTGTTTTCCCTTTTTAAAGAAAAAAAAAAGAAAAATATATATAGAATTGAAGAAAAGAAAATGAATAGGGAAACAATGCTACAAAATGAATAAGGAAACAACGCCACTTCGTAACATTGTCCAACTCATTCTACAACATAACAATTCTAAGAGTGCACAATTTGAATATAAGTATAGCCTGCATACAACCTTTATATCAACTCATAAGTAAACTCCATGTTTACAAAAATAAAACAAACTGCTTGCTTGATCAATACCATAATAATATATTATAATTGTTCTTTCCTATTACAACACTAGCCACTTAAGGCGACAACAAGAAGTAATATAAAAATATAAGCACATTCAATACACTATGACTTGAAATAATATATATCATGAATAAGGAAGGTACAACACAAAATTGTTATATCATCTATAGCTCAAAATATATATATATGAATCGACATTAGCCTCATTGAGGCCCGTCACCCATCTTTGTACCTACAACACAATTATGATACAAGATAGGAAAGAAAAATATATGAGTTGGCCTTCTAAATAACATGATAAACATGATGCTATGGGGGCCAATATGTGTAAAATGAAACATATAAGAGTGTATACAATGTGATATCTATGCAATGCAAACTCTACACCGTCCAACACCAATACCAACACTAACCAGAGACGACATACAAAAAAGTTGGAACTAATATCTTAACACATTTGATAATCTTCCCTCCTCCTAGGATGCCATTATAGTAAAATAAATTCCTGATCAGGTTTCCCGATTTTCATGATAAGGCGCTGAGCCTTCTATTTTCTTTCAACACATAAAAGTAGACACTTTTCCCAAAAAGAAATAGAAAATAACACAAATTCCCAATAAATGAAAATCAATACATTTTTCTTAAACAACGCTTTAAAATCATCGATTTTAAATCAACAAGCATTTATTTCAATAACATTTTGAGTTTCGTCACTCCAACACATTTTCAACGCCAAATCTTTTCAACACATTCAATACTTTCCATTTGAAAATCTCATTTTCAAATTCTCAAAACTTTGAAATTCATTTTCAAATCCTCATTCAATACCATGTCCGTCAAATTCTCATTTTCATAAAAAACAATGCTTTTGTTTGAATAATGAAAATGCAATGCCAATCATGAATGAATGATAAATAAATCATGTAAATTCATTATCAACGCCTATGTATGCTCATCCAATACAATTAATTTCTATAACTAAAAATTTATACCTACAACTCATAATTCAAATTATAGAAATTAATACATAAAGTGTCACGCCCCCAATCCCAAGCACCAGGAACCGGGGGTGTGATGCTGCTAATGACAAACCAAATCATAAGAATAAAATAAATAAAGTAAAACCAACCCACAAAAAGCTGAAACATAAATACATAAAAAAATTACTCAGCAATTCTAGTACAACCGACTGCTATCTATGGTCAATACACGGTGTAAACAATGCGCCGGAATAAAACAATATATACATCAGAGTCTGCGCAAAAATAACTTCTATCTAGGTCCACAAAAGTACAACTCAAAATAAAACCTACCGAGATGCTGAAATACTGACAGAATACTGACGAAGAGCTATTTAAGTGCTGACAGCCTATCTAATCTGCTCAAGAAATATCCAAAGCAGGAGGTAAGTTTACAATACCATGGAATATATGGAATATAAATAACATAACAACAGTACGAAAATAACAGTACTGAAATGAAGTCTGAAAAATAACTGAA
>MKEJ01039747.1:0-14334 GCA_001753735.1 Embelia ribes
CATCACCGCCGACGCGGCGAACTTCAGGCAGATGGTGCAGCAGGTGACAGGTGTCCGATTCTCCGCCGGAGCTGGGTTCCCGGCGGCGGGGATTCTTAAGCCGGAACCGCAGCGGGGGGTGGGGAGGGTGCAGGGCTGCCTCCCCACTCTCGACACGTCGGCGTTCCTTCTGGAACAGGCGTGTCTGCCGCCGTGTTCTGTGGTGGCCCCGCCGTCCCTCGTGGTGGACGGCGGAGCCGGGGGCGGGGGTGGGTTTGACTTCGAGTCTTTCTCGTGCTTCCCAACGCTCGAGTCGGGGAAAGTTATGTACTGATTTTATTTTAGTTTGTTCAATAATTTTTGTAATTTCTTTTTATGCGACTTTATTTTATTTTTGTTTTTTAATTAAAATGGTGATGTAATTTTGTAGTTGAATGTGGATGGGGATAGATTTGTTAATATTTGCGGAAGGCGTGTTTGGCTAGATCTCTAATCTTTTTCAGGGGTACAATTATTGTCGCTTTTGTATCTTTTTTATCTATAATTGACGTTCTAAATTGACTCTCTATTCTCACTATTTACTTAATCTATTGATGTTTGAACTATTTATATTTCAAAATCTTGTATAAAATTATTTTATATATAAGTGTATATATTAGTAAATTTATAGTCGATCTACAACTATCCTACATCTTATAATGACTAGGTAATGATGATATGATGAATCGGAACTTCTTTTTTTTTACTATATGATAATAAAGATTTGAAATTTTACAACTTCATTTGCATACCTCTTTTTGGAAACCAACTATGAGAACTTGGAAGAATTCTACATTAGAAAAGCATGTTCTTAATTTTTCCTTTTTTTTCGTAGATTAAACATTTACAAGTTGAATATCATTTTATTCCTATTATGAGAAGACCGTGATTAAATTTAATTATAAAAACAAAAATATTAAATTGTTGCAAGGTGACCTGCAAAAGCCGAGAATTGCAAGAGGGACGTCCAAAATATACATTATATTATACGCAATGCAAAGCTTAGAATGTAACACCGGACTTGTTTGATAACAATTTATAAATTTAATTTTTTTAATTTAAAATTTAGATAATATTTAGTTGAATATACTTTGGTCTAAATAAACGTAAAAAATTTAATCTAGTGGCATCAATTTTTTTTAATCTCAAAAATAAAATAGGATTTTTTTTAAAAAAAAGCTAACTAATCGAAGCCTTAGTTTCTCTGGAAGATCAAATGTCGCATCAGTCTCAGACTACGTCACTTTTTCCATTTACTTAGTGGGTAAATTACACTTTGCCCCCATGCGGTTTCTAAAAATTTCATATTGCCCCCAAAGGTTTCAGAAATTAAATTTTATCCCTACGTATAATCCAAGTTAGATTTTGTTATATAACATTATATTACACTCACTTAATTTTTTAATTTTATTAATTCAGAACTTAATATTATGTAATATTAAAAGAAGGATAACAATCACTTCAATAAAAATATGTTATATTTATATATAATAATTTTTTAACAAAAAATTATGCAAAAGATATTATTTAAGGGGGTTCTAGTTAATTTTTTAGTTATCTATTGTAAATAATTTTACTTGTACTTTACCATCTGAAACTTCGGGAATAAACTGCAATACCCACCAAACCTCCTAGCGGTGCAATGTAATTTCAGAAACCCAAGACTTTTGAAATTGACATGAACCTAGTTGGGGGAAAATAGAATTTATCCTTAATTTATTTTCCTTATTTCTTATATATTTGTAATATATCATTATCATCATCATCCAAATCTTAAAAATTCAATATATTGGGGTAGGCTAAATAGAATAAAATAAGATATCACATCGGATCGTTGACGTAAATTTTTTGATGTCATTCATTCCTATTGAAGTCATTTTCTCCTCCAATATTGTAATACGCATGTCTTTTTGTTATGCTTGTATCTATATAATTAGATGTTTATCCCTATTTTTCCTATACGTTCTTACTCGACTACTCTAACACTATTCTAACTAATGCATTCACTAATCTCTTTCTTATATGTTTAAGCCATCTTAAATATCTCTATCTTATCTTATATTCAATAAGTATTACTCGTAACATAACCTGAATCTTTTCATTTATAATCCTATTATTTATAGTCTTACAATACATTCATCGCAACATACGCATCTCAACTATACCCATTTTATGTTCATTTTGTTTATTAGTAGCCCAACATACACTTCCATACAATAAAGTCGGTCGTACTGCAGTCCTATAAATTTTTTATTTCAACCGTAGAGGTATATTACACTCACATAGAACTCTGGATGCACTTCTTCACTTTATTTATCCTACTAGGGTTATGTGATTGACATCTTTTTTCTATCCCACTGTTAATTAGAAGAGCTGGTCTTAAATATCAAAAATAACCAATCTTTGGTACCATCTTCCCAGATAAATTAACCACAATTTGATTATTTATCCGTTATCAATTGAAACAACACTCTATATATTCAGTTGTTAATTTACTTAACTTAAAACCGCGAGATTCTAAAATATATTTCCACAATTCCAATTTATCGTTTATACCCGCTCTAGTCTCGTCAACAAAAATTATATCATCAGCAAATAATATGCACCAAAACACTTCGGTTTGGATGTGTCCTGTCAACTCGTCCATTACTATTGCGAACAATAAATAGCTTAGTACCGAGACTTGATACAATCCTATTGTAATTGGAAAACTGAAAGACAAACCACCACATTTTTTTACATTGGTAGTTGCACCCTCGTTTATATCATTGATGATATTTTATATATTCAAAGATAGTCAATTTAGTTGTCAAAACCCACCAAATTATATTTATCGAAACTCTATCGTAAGACTTCTCCAAATCAATAAATACTATATGTAAGTATTTATTCCCCACTCTATATCTTTCAATCAGTTGTCGCAGTAAATAAATTAACTATGTAGTCAATCTCCCAGGTATAAACCCAAATTAATTTTCTAAAATCATAGTATTTTGCTCTAAAGTTTTATGGTATGACTCATGAGTTTTATACTACGACAATTTAAACAGTTTTGTACACTACCTTTATTCTTATACAAAGGTACTAAAGTACTATTTTTTCATTCATTGGGTATATTTCCGCTACGCCAAATTTTGTTGAATAGGGCTGTTAACCATTTTATTCCCACATCTTTTAGGACTTTACAAACCTCATTAGGGATGTCATCTGGTTTGACTGTTTTATGCTTCTTTATTTTTCTTAAAACCTCTTTAAACTCACACTATTTGATACTCCGCATAAAGTTGTGGTTCATCTCTTCTAACTAAATAGTAATATTACTTAGATTACTTGACTAATCACTATTAAATAGTTTGTTAAAATAATATTTCTATCGTTATTTAATTTCCCCATCTCTTATCAAAATCTTGTTATTCTTGCTCTTTATGCACGTCACGTCATTCAAATTTTTACTTTTATTATTTTTTAGTCATGCAATTTTATACAACTAATTTTTTATCTCTTTTGCATATAATTTTCTAAAAAAATTTCTCATAAATTTTATATTTTGCATCCTGTATGACTTTTTTTATTTATTTTTTGTTTATTTGTATCTCTCACAAGCTTGATCAACCTTAAACTTTTTGAGCTCTCTATAACTCTCTTATTTTACGTTAACTGCTACTTTCACCTCTTCGGTTTACCACCAATACTCATTTTCAAGGGGCGATATTCCTCGAGATTTCCCAAGTGTTTGCTTAATTACCCTTTTTACACATTATATTATTTTTCCCCACATCGCATTTATATTCATCTCGTTCTCCCAATCAACCTCTTTAACTATCCTATTTTTATATGATATTATCTTCGTACCCTCCTACTTCTACCACTTAATAATCGGTTTTTGAGCTTGACCCAATTTCTTCTGCTAGCTTCGAATGTAAGCATTTATAACTAATAGTCTATATTACGTAACAACACTTTCAGCTTTGATAACTTTATAATCCTTACATATATTTTTATCCACTTTTCTAATTATTAAGAAGTTAATTTGGCTACTATATGCTCCGCTTCTACATGTCACCAAATATGATTATGTTTTCTTAAACTATGTATTCACCAGTATCAAGTCATAAGCTGTAGCAAAACCTAAAATAACATTTTCGACACTATTTTTATTCAAAAAATCATATCCCTTACGCACACCTTCAAAACTATCTCGACTTTCACTCATATGTCAATTTAAATTATCTCTGATTAAACTTCTCGTTAAGAGCTATTATTTATATATATATATATATATATAATATATAAATACATGTGAACTGGTGTATGAACGAGATTTGCTAAATCTTTTTAAGTCTTCCACCAATTGTTATTAATGCTAATGAAAAGTACTGGTTGAAGGTTTACTATGTGTAGGATATAGACTAGTTGATAGTACTAATTGTTTTTTAGAATTTTTTCTTTATTTAATTCAGTAATTAATTAATTATTTATTATTGGTCTCCCGCAAATTGACATTACTAAAAATAAATTAAATTGTTATAGGATTAACATATTTTTAAAGTGTTTGGAAAGTCAAAGCGGCTATCAGATAAATATACCTTATGTATTATTGCAGCGGAAGGAGTCAAGAAGGGGGACATGGTGATGACAAAGTTGACAATTTTTTATTTTTATAAAAAACACATACCATAAAATGAGATTAAATGCAGAATGCGGTTTCATAAGGGAAAAACTGTTTACCGAATTAAAAATAAATAAAAAATATTTGGCCTTTCAACTTGTCCGTCAATCTTTCGAACAACTCCTTTAACCATCGTCTAATCTCTCTGCCTAACGGCTATATGATTGGATGGTCGGAGGAAGTTTGGAACTACAAAAAAGATAGGTCAGTCTAACAAAATTGTCGCATAACGAACTCTTTACTCCTAATTACTTAGTAGTGCTAGTCTGATCTTTGAAAAATTCCATATTTTCTTGCATATTTCTCCCATTTATTCAGTTAGTGCTGCTGAAATTCAACCAACTTTGCATAGAAGTTAAAAATCATTTTGATATATACGAATCATAATAGTATTACTTGTATTTGTCAACGCATGAAATGATGCATGTTATAATTTTCTAAATACGAGAATGCATAATATTTGCATCCACGAGAAGAATAGGAAATGAGAATTTTGCAATAATCAAATATAAGTAACATATCTCGAACTAGGTAGTAAACTAAAGCAACATAAGGTTACAAATACATTTAATTTTTTTAGGAAAAATACAAGTGATGTTCAAAAATCTACATCTAGAATTTTCCACGTAGGGATTAAGAATTTTTGTTGAAAAAAAATTCGGTACAGGATTCATTAGTGAAACTATAACTTATTGAAAACATGGTACGGATTTAAGAATTTTTTCAGAGCACTACGGACTTCATAGTACTGGTCGCAAGTTTTATTTTTGGTAGCTTATAAAGTAATTTACTAACATTTTGAGTCTCCTTCGAGTTGACGTTATTAAATTAAAAGAAGAAGAAGAATGTTAAATTAATTTTATCCTAAAAATTGGAGCTTGTTAATATGACAATTTTTTATTTTTTGATATAAATTCTGCAACACTCCCCCTGATGTATGGATCGGACTCATTTTAAGTCTATTAAAATTTAAACAATTTTTTATTCTTTGATATAAATTATGCAACACTCCCCCTGATGTGTGGATCGGACTTATTTTAAGTCTATTAAATTTTAGGGGCGTCCAATACGTGAAATTTCTTATTAGCATTTGTTAAGGAGTGTCGCTTTGGAGAATCAAACTCACGACATCTTTGTTCTTTAGCTCTAAAACTATGCTAAATTACCGTTATACTAAAAGTTGAATCTAATAGTAAGATAATTTTTTATTTTTTTATATAATTGTAGAACAAAGAAAAACAAATATTTTTGAACACTCCATATTTTAAGATGGTTACCAAAAGTCAAAAGAATTATCAGAAAAAAGTTACTATTTGAATATGTATTGTGGGTTTGGTAGCTGACTGGGTCACGAATTTTCTCGGTTTAGATTCCCCCGAGGAGATTGCATGTGTTGAATGTCATTTCCACATAATAATGTTTAATTTATTTATTTTTTAAATAATATGCAGAAATAATAATATTCTTAATTACATGTTTTCAAATGTCAAAGAAGATATATAATTTAATTCACGGGAGCTGACTAAAAGTCCACAAACGCAAAAGTTTAACCTCAACTGACATAAGCATGAAGCATTGTTGACATCATCTGGTTTAAGAAAATAAAATTAGACAAATTGGAAAAAATTTCAATTTGTACTGTGTTGTCTCTTTTTATTATTTTTATTATTATTTTTTCAGCAAACCACAAAGAGTAGATTTATTTCCATACAATTTTTCACAAGATTAAACAGATGCTTTCATATGTTGGAATAGATATATTTTTTTTCATATTTCTTTATTTCCGCATACATGGTAACTATTGCATTAGTTCAACTCGACCTATACATATTACTGGTATATATCATCATTAAAGTATATATATATATATTTTTATACCCCAACTAAAATGACAGTCCATGAAATCCTCGATGCAAATTGCATGTAATTTTTATTCAAAAAGTATACGTGCAAACATCTTTTTAAATATTTTTGAAAATGGTGACTGTTTTAAAATTTTTAACTTGCTATGAAAATATTTTTGAACAACTCTTTTACTGTTTTTGAAAATATGTTCGAGCATCTTTTCAAAGATATTAAAAAATATGTATAAGCATGTATTCGATATATCTAATTTTCCCTTTTTTATATAACTGGTTCTACCTTCTTGAATTGCAATTAATATGGCTTAGAAAACAAAAAGTTCGGAGTATAATTGACTGGAAAATATCACGGTCCATTTTATAGACGATGACACACTGAATTACGTAAGATTTTTTGGAACTTAGCAATTAGCAAACAAGTGATCTCATAAAATTAAATCTACCATTAATCTTAGTTATTCATTTATTTTGACCCTTTGATTACTTCAATGTGTCATTTGTAATATTCTCTTTTTCAAAATCATTTCATTTCTTTTATATGTTTCTTCATCCCTCTCGTTGTTAAAAATAATTTTGTCATAAACTTGAAATTGATACAAGAATCATAACTTATTTTGGGCTTTTTATCAAGCGAAACCTACCAAATTATATTTAACACTAAGTTTCAATTCACACATATATATGACCAAAGAAGCTTATAAATCTAGTTCTCATTGTTCACAAAACCAAAGCAGCGCAGTCCGAAGTTTTAACGGCCATTTCACGAGCTACAATTGAACGTAGTTGTTCAATTTGCATCCCCACGACGTAAAAAACATTGAGAACTCATTATAAGTTCATAATATTCCATGAACCATTCGTGATTGTACTCTTGACTTGCTCGCTCGTCCGCCTACTACGGGGCTGTCCCTCTTTCCGTCCTTGGGTGCGATGCTCGTTTTAATTACTAAAGTCTCGTGGATCAATGTTGTATTTGTATACCAAACTAACAATAAGATAGCATTTAGGGTATTCTAAGAACAGTCAAGACTATCAAATCACAGTTGTTCACCGTGAACGTTACACTCTGTTGCCGCCATCAGATGTAGGGAACAAGCTTGCGTAAAATTTTTCATTTTGAAAATTTTTACTAACATTATTGGAGAATTGACAGTGATCTTTCTTATTTTATTCGTAAATTTTACGTTCTCAAAACTTATTCACATTATAAAAATTGTGCACGCCATCTGTTCTGTAAATTTTGTTAAAAATTGGTACAATAATTATATAGATTATAATTAAATATAAAAACGTATTTTTTCCTCGTAGGTTAATAGTTTTGGTAAAAAAAAAAAAAAAACTAATAGAAAAAATTGTGAAATCTATTGTATTAATTTTGGAAAGTTTCCTAAAAAAATTAGTAAAATATGAAATATTGATGTGAATGCCCCTAATACTCCTACTACAATTTAGAGATTCCAAAATAAATAAATAAATAAAAAATTAAAGAGAGAGGAGAAGGGAAACAAAAAACACATCATCACAACTACTAAGAAATTTGTCAACCAAAGACTTGGGCCTGGATTTGTCTCTTTCGGATCCACTTCAAACTCATTTAAGACCCAATACCGACCATGTATGATTGGGCCAACCTCCTAACGTCCTTCTCTTGACGCGTGTCCATCTCATCCACCCCTGCTCTGCCCATTGGTCAGCATTTAATAACCGTACGTATCATATAATTGACAAAAGCGTTAATTTTTCCAATAGATTTGCAATCTATACATTCTATTTAATGGAGTAAATAAACGTATAATTTATGTATTTTAGTTATTTTTTTATTTTAAATCTTAGAAAAAAATATTTGAAAATAAAAGATAATATATTGTGCAGAATATTTATTGGAACATATATTTATTTAAAAATATACATATATTAAGTCCGTTTGTAACGTACAATATGTGTTTTTGCCATCTTGCATTTTATTTAGATATGGCGAGGGATATCTTTCCATGAAAATAAAAATAGAATATACAATTACAAAATCGTCCATACGAATTTACACTAATTTTAGTAATGTTAGAACAGGCCCCGCACTCGAAATTTTGGAGCTCGGGGCAAGAAAAAAAAAATTTGCACCCTTTATGTAAATAAAAAAATTCAAATTTTAATTATCTAACATTAACAAATCTTTAATTATTACGATATACAGATTACATATCATCTAAAATAATTTATTGTTGCATTTTTAGATGCAAAGTTATTAATTATACGCTCAATATCAACATTTTTCAACTTTTTATTTTCAATACTTAAGATTGCTAGACCAAACAAATTAAGTTATAATAACTAAAAATGTTACTTTTAGAGTGACTCTATTTTTAGAAAATATAGGATAACTCAAGATAATTTTAGAAATTTAAGTTAACCAAAATGATTTAACGATTTATTAATTAAAAATCATGAAAGATAAGCAGTAGGGATTGAGTATCTCTGAAATCCATATTGATACAGTAAAGGCTAGGAATAGGTTATATTAATTGAAAGTAGTTCATAAAAAATTTGAATTTTTTGGACACTCCTAAGCCCAAGTTAGCAAAAAGGGGTAAAATATTATATAATAATTAAAAAAAAAAAATAAAAACATATAAACAAACAATTACATATACAGAGAAAATTTCCTTTGGGTCTCCTAGAATTTTTGCAGTTTTTGCTCTCTCTCTCTCAATCTTCCTAGAACTTTTGTTTTAATAAATAATTAAAAAAAATTGGGCCCCTGCCCTGGCTACCATAACCTAGGGCTGGCCCTGCAGCCTAGAAATTTATGGGTTTGGACGAGTTCATGAGAAACATATGCTGACCTTGGCTCGTATAGCTGCCTCTTTCACCCTTCTATCCTCCTGAAGTTTCCAGAAGATTTGATATTCTTCTTCCACCCAATACATTTCTTCGGGGATTGATATAGGCACAATAGCATGGAAATCTTGATGATTATTGTTATCATAAACAATGGCTTTTTGAGGTGGGCCATCAGCAAAGACCCAATCCAAAACAAGGGCTCGATCGGGAACAATAACTACATATAAGAATGAATCTTAGCACAAGATATGTACAAATTCATAAATAAAGAAATCTACCATGGATGTTCTTCATATTTTATTTCAATAATGTTTACAGCAAATCCCACTTCGTTCCCAGACACCCAAACTCCTTAGCAATCCAGTCGCTAACTATTCAAATTGTCACAATTCAGTATTTCCAAGGGCTTTGTACTATCTAAAAAATGTAGCGTTTCCCAAACTGGCTGAAACCCCAGACAGGAACAAAATGAAAAAGCTGTAGCTTTGATTGGTACAATTAAAAGACAGGGTCCAAAGTGAGATTGGGTGTCAGATTTCGGGGTAGAAGCAGAAACAAATCTTTCAAACTTACCTTCAGCATACCACCAATCACCATCCTTTCTCTCAGAACTAGCCAGCCTTGCAACAATGTACACCCCATCGCACCAACTGTTGTACCCTCCATGAAGCCATAAGTCCTTAGCAAGGGCAAGAGGACCTGAGCTCCTATTGTAGTATAACCTAACCAGATCCTCACCTCTGAACTCACTAGGTTCAATGAACCAAACATTTTCAACAAACTTAACAGCCTTCTGCATCACTGCATGCAAATTTTTCCTTCTCATTTCAACCTCCTCTCTTGCTTGTGCTCTATCGACTTCGACGGCAGCCTTTTCAGCCTCTATTCGCCTTTGTTCTTCTGCCTGTCTTTCCCTCTCAGCTTGCTCCTCAGCAAGTTTTTCAAGTTCCCTTCTTTTCTCTTCAAGCAAGAAATCTTCAAACTGAAGCTCATCCATCCCACCCTCCACAATTATACAAAAATCTTTTTGATCATTGTTGTCGTAGATATCTTTTCCATTGAAAAACACGAAATCGATCTTGTATGCTTGCTTAGGAACCTGAAGCTTACAAGACCACCAATCCCCTCTCAGATTAGTTTTACTCAACTTGAAAGTGAAAGAGTTCCATCGCCAATCATTAAAGGCCCCCATAATCATTACATCAGGCTCATGTTGCAGAGTTGATAGGCTCCTATTCAGGAAAACTTCAATATCTTCACCGGGTTTCACCACCCCGGGGTAATAGAACATTTTAATACCTTTAAAGAAGTACTCCTCAGCAAGCCTCTCAACCAATTGTTTACGCATAAGCGCCTCCATCTCTGCCTTAAGTGAAGAATTCTCATTCTCGATTGTTTTACTGACAAGCTTCTCTGGTTCTACGTTCTGATTTCCTGTAAGATCCTCATCCATCTCAACACTTATGTTTGTTTTGGCATCACTACTTTTAGTTGCCACTGTTTTCTCAAATTTGTCGGTATCAAAACTTTCATTTTTTGCAGCTGCTTTTCTTACTGACGGTACCCCTTCATCTTCCTCATCAATTCCATCTTCTCCTTCCTTAATCTTTAACTCCTTATTAGTGTCAACAGTGCTATAATTAGAAATATCACCTTTTCTACTGGATGTGGAAGTCGGTGGAACACTATCTTTCTCTCTATTTTTCCCTTTTTGGTCACTTGTCTCCACCTGTGATTTCAGTACAAATCCCTTAGAGGCATAGTCTTTAGCCCTTGGGGATGAAGTTGTTTTCATTCTTCTTTTTGAGAAATCTATAATGAGGAACACATACAATGTGAGGAATTGATTACGATTAATAAATAGAAAAGGAAAACTAAGATTTAAATAAGAAACTTCAGTTTCTGAACATTAACCTGCACTTGCAACTATCCCATGTGAAGAGAAGTCTCTTTGCCATGGAGAAGACTGAAAAAAAATTTGGAGAAAATTATAGAAGTCAGAAGAAGGGAAACTGATTTTTCCATTAAAATATAAAAATCAGGAAAATGTTATAGGGGAAAATTGTTGAGTTACGACTAAATCAAAAATAAACTGATTGTTTAGACATTCAATCATGAATGAGATGACAAAGAGAAGCACCAGAAGAAATGTATCAAAAATTTGTTCACATGAGAACAGAAATAACCAATCAAACCAGAATTATCATCAAATGATGAAACAGAAACATATAAACAACACATAAACCGTCCATTATCATCATTAACGTCAACTTCATCTTGAGAATTCCAACCTCTTTACGGGTATCATTTTTTCCTGGAAAACTAATAAGGTGCTTGACATCCATTTTTTGATGATACCCCAACTCAATGGCTAGCCCCAGATTCATTAATGGCAACTCCATCCAAGGGTCACCAAAGCAAAGGTCTCAGGGGTCATGTTTTCCACGGATCATATCTTGCAATGGTGAAAGCAAATTGCAACATCTACTTCCAAGCTACGGTTGCAAAAATGATTGCTCCCAAAGCATTCATCTTTGTTTGCCCCACTTCATAACCTTACAACGATATAATCTGCGAAGTAACGCTCTTAATCATAGCATCACAAGGTTGGATGTTTGATGCCATGTAGGGTGGCAAAGAATACAACTCAACATTTCACAATCCTTCAATATTTGTTGGATGGGCGGGCAATTATATACAACCAAGAGAATTTTTCCCAGAGCCATTCACGTATCAAGCCACTGACCATATTCTTCAAATAACCATTAACCATCCATTCTCATTTGTTGGCACGGAATTGACAATTCAAGCATTTCATTTTCAAATACTTAAAACAACGGACTCAGCATCCTTACCCATTACCATATAGGAATATTTTCGGAACAATCCTCATTACAGCAGATAACAATTGTAAGCCTTTCTTTGTCTTGCTTTTTTTTCCGTCAAGCTGTTTTGTTGCAAGGCAATGATCAGTTTGTAGTCCAAAAACAACACTGTATCATCCACATTGAAAAAATCTTTCATTTCAGATTGATCTATTTTCTCTCATATAGACTTCTGTTTGCTCTCCATATCTTCCATTCTGTCATACATTCTTCCGCCTTCTCTTGGATTATCTACAGCCATATTTACCACGTCTTGGTATTGAACAATCCAGTCAACGACAGCCTTTTCTAGGTCAGAGAAGATTTGTGTCACTTAGCATCACCTTTCTGTAAGTTGACCCAGAGAAATTCTTATAATCTTTCGAGTGTATTTGATATTTTCCCTTGACTGACTTGCAAATCAAATTTTACCAAAACCCATTGCTGCAATTCCTTTTTGCGTGCATGAAGGATGCTCTTTTCAAAGCTCAAATAACGTTCACACTTTTCATCTGTGGTGGTGGTTCTTTTTTGGACACATTTGAGATGCGAAGCCATTTATGCTATCCTAAAACTAAAGATACGATTAACAGAAATTTGTGTTGGGTGTAAATAGTGTTCTTTTGATTCAATATACATCATATGCACTTGTTTCAAATAAGTTGAGTGTATTGGATCTTTATACTGATTGTAATTTAATGAGCTCATACTTGGTAAAGTATACAGATAGTAGTACTTTGAATCTTAATTTGGCCGCTTGATGTGAAATTTTGAATTCACTAAAACCATTTTCTCATCAACCACATCAAGTTTTAAACTTAATTACATGATTGGAGATTAAATATAACATCAACCAAACCTTAATCCCAGTAATTTAGTGTTGGCTCAAAGGAGCCAAAATAGGGTACACATTGGGTAGCTAATGCGAATTTTCCTACGTCACTCATTCCTATCCGAGGCAACTTGCTCGGCTTTTTTTTCTAACACACATATCATCAGTGACAGACCCAGGATTCCATGTTAGGAAAAGGGCGAGTCCATATGTTTTGTACGATGAACTTATTTCTTTTTGTTAGGAGGCCGTATAGTGGAGGTATTTCAAAATTTACACATAAATTCTATGAAAATTTTGGAAGTCGGGAAGACCGCGATCACCCAGCTCTCAGTCCGCCAATGAATATCACTCCGCATCCATCCACACGGTTAGTGATCTACCCTACCTTTTCTTCCCACATTAGTATCGCCCTCCATTTAACCGGTGCACTCACAAGCCTCCTTATTACGTACCCTAACCATCTTAGATTACTCTCTTCCGTCTTATCACAATTAAAGCAACCCCTCATATTGCACGGATCTTTTTCATGTTTTATCCCATCTTTCCTAGTCATATCACACATCCATCTATGCATATGTAGTTTCTTCATTGTTTCTTTGCCTCGCGAAATTCTAAATTTGCTGAGGTAATTAGAATTAGCTGAGGTGATAATAAAACAGCCAATCAAACCTCAATTATTACATACAAACATATACATAGCAAGTAGTCCTAGAATGGACAGAGAGAGAGAGAGAGAGAGATTTATATGTATATATATATAGGTACTCGAGGAGTACTATTTTTGGGAAAACTTGTGAGTTGGAAAATAATATTTTAGTAAAAGAAATGATATATTTAGACCAAAACAGTATGATTACTCAAGGAGCTTCATACCCGATATTTTATTTAGACAAAAAGAATATTTTTATTGAAGAGATATCGATATATAGTACTTAGAGTGCATATTACGAGGATTTGGAGGAAGTATATGCTTCGAGGTGAGCGTTTGACAGCTCTAAGTCAAAATACAGCTGGAAAGTACAACAATATTATATGAGTGTCTAGCTCTGAATCAGAATACAACCAGAAAATGCAACGATATTATACGAGCGTCTGATAGCTTTGAGTCAGAATACAGCCAGGAAGTACAATGATATTATACGAACATCCGACAGCTTTGAGTCAGAAACCCTCCGGGGCGAGTGTCTGATAGCTCTGAGTTAGATACCCTTCGATACGAGCGCCTAATAGCTCTAAGTCAGGATAGAC
>MKEJ01039755.1:0-14566 GCA_001753735.1 Embelia ribes
TTGACAGTAAAGAGAGAGTAAGAAAATACGACACCGAGATTTATAGTAGTTCGGTAATATGTTCCAACAACTTATCGGTAGATTCCTATGTCCACTTCTTTACAATTGAATGCCTTGAGTTCCCTTTACAATAGAAGAATCCCTTTATACCTTAAAGAATCCAGTTAGATTTTTGGGTTTTAACCGTTACCGTAACTAAGTAGATTTAACCGGTACTACTTGAAAACCTAACCATTGAGCTACCCGAGATTTTGTTTAAGCTTACAGTTACAAGCCGAGTGTAATTCCTCTCAAACTATTCAAATCTCACTCAAGAAAGTTACCTAGGAAGTTTATAAATTACTTTCAAGGTTTACAAAAAGGTTTATAAAATAAAAATTTTCCTTACAAAATAAGTATTCAAGTGTAAGTATAAGGAAGGGAGCTAAGGCTTTTTATATTTGCTAAAGCTTTTTAGAGTATATCTCTCATGTAATACTTGTGTTAGATTGTGTTATATCCCAATTGAATAGAAATGGGCCCTTTTTATAGTGATAGTTGGTGAAGGTAATCACATGGGTAAGGTTGACGATGATGAACATGATTAATGACTTTTAGCTTTTTGCTTATAACTTTTAAACATCAATCAATCTTCAAATTTCTTGGAGTTGTTGAGAAAATAGATGATAAGTCAAAATATGATCAACTTTGGTGAAGAAAATCGTTACATGGTTTGACAAATTAAACCGACAACCAGCTGCAATATTTGAAGCTTGAAAATGCATTTAGTACTTTGTCCGTAGCCTTGAGTAGGCCGTCCTTAGGGTGTCCGGCATCCAGGCAGCCTCTGGTCTAGACATGCCTCTGGGCACAGTAAAATGCCTTAGCCAATTTTCAACCTGCTTCATTCTGCAACTTCTCTGATAGTTTTTTAAGAAGGGGTATCCGTAGGGACCAAGAGTTCAAACAGGGTTTCGGATATGCTCAGAAGTTTTCAACTTTGAAAAACTCCAATTAAATTGTTTGACAAGTGATACAACTTGATTTAGATCCTTAAACCATCATCTGAAAATTGTTGCAAAGTCTTGAAAAATGTTGCATTTGAATTGAAAAAGTATATCATGGACTTTGAAAAAAGTTAACATTAGAAAAAGTCTTTAAAACATATTTATACAAAGTTTTATATGAGAATACGTGTATGCACCTAAAATACACTCAATGAAAATATTAGTAAAACAATAATACAATAAATGTATATTTTTCACAATTTTTGTTGTCATAAAAAATAATTTATTTTAATTTTAAAATCTTGGGGTAACAATTATAATACCTTTGTGATATTATTTTGATAAAATAAGGGTCTTGTTTTGAATAGGATTATGATAACAAATATCTTATCAAGACATCTCTATATAAACACCGGTTGTGATAGAGAAAATTGAATATACAAAAATTACAATATATCTTTCTTCGTTCTCTTATAAGGCACCATCAAAAGTCCTAGAAATTTGGAGGGTATGAGTTTGTAGATAACTCTAGTAATTGTTCTACGTTGTGAGATAAGTAGTTAATTGATCGTGTTTATAGGCTCGTAATTCAAGAAATCATCAATCATTGTTGTTGTGTTTATTCAGCTGCAGGTATATCACAATGTCTTCTATAATTATTATATGAAAAATAATTACGTATTATTTTTTTTCCAACAATAAAAAATTAGCTTACACCAAAATAAAGAACATATTGGTATGATATATTTTCATCATTCACAAATGATTTTGAGTATATAATAAGGAGTATAATTTTAATAATCTTAAAAACAAGATATAATTAAAAGTTAAAACTTCAATCTCAAGACTACTTTATTTTTAATTAAACAACTTTCTCAATTCTCATGCCCATGTGACTCCCACCTTTTTAAGTGTAGCAATGCAACAATAATTATAAACATTACAAAGAACTTAACTTAGAAAGATGTGTAAAAAAGTTTCTCAAAACGATTGTAAAATAGATTTTCTGATCCAATTTCAATATAAATTTAGATTAGAAGGAGTTAAGCTCATCAACGTATGTAGTGATTTGACTTTCACAATTGCAATAAGAGAAAATATTTGAGATTATATTTTGACTAAATTTAATATATTTAGAATTTATCTTGATTTAAAAAATTTGTATGTTTAATATTTGTTATGTTATTACTAGCATGTACCTCACCCATTGCACGAGTTGTATGAAGAACATTTTATTTTTAAATTGTTAGTTCTATACTTGTCTTAATTATTTGACATCGTGGTATGTTAGGAGTATGAGACGAATAAATTTAATTAGAGGTGGCAAAGTGCAGGGCTACTTGCGAGTATCTCGGACTCGACTCAATAACTACTCGATCCGAATTCGACTTGTAAACTAAATGAGTAGGGTACGAGTAAGTTATCATACTCAATTTGAATTTCTAGCCAAACTCGATTATTGAGTAGCTCGAAGAATATATATGCATATATGTGTGTGCGCGCGCTTATATAAGTTAAAAATAATTTTTTTATCCCATACCACCTGTAAGATTTGACCCTTAATTATTTGATAACATTAAAAAATATTTTACCCTATGTAATCAATTTTTTTATTTCAATATAATATATAAAATATATTTAAAAATAAATTTTCGAATATTTATTGAGTTTAGTCGAGTATTTGGTTCTCTTTATCGAATCAATTTTGAACAAAAAAAATTATACTCAAGTTAGAAAAATATTTGGCCAATTAGAGCAATACTTAGTTCGACTCAATTCATACTCAATTAATCAATAATCGGCTTGACTCATCTCGTACGAATCATCTGTACGATTCATACTCGATTAGAGCAATACTCGACCGACTCATTTCCACCCCTAAGTTTAATTAAATATTTCCAATGCATGGGACAAATAAGTTTATTTGTGTTTGGGGATGCGGAACTAAAAATTTTAATTACTTTTAATTTTAATTTATTCTTAATTATTTTATATTTAATTGTATTTATAAAAAATATATTATGATAATATGTCTTAATAAATTAATATAATTATATTTTACTAAGAAAGTTAGGTTGATGGAGTTCTATAATATTTATTATTTAAAAATATTAAATTCATGTGACACGTTCAATTAGTTATATGGACATTTGTTAAAAAAAAGCAAAAATAGTTGAATGAATAACTTTTATATAATTTTTCAACATGATAATTTTTTTATCTTTTTAATTATAATATTCATACTTTTATTCTCATGCATAGAGTTGGTTTTGATATATATTTTATATATTTCCAATAAGATTAGGTTTAGATAAATTTTGTTATGATAGTATTTATAAATAAAATAATTTATTTTTAATAAACTTTATTTTGCAAATATGTTTACTTTTAGTGAAGCTCTATTATGATAAATATTTTTTTTTACAAATCAAAGTTTTATGGGATATGTGTATCACAATTAGAGTGAAAGTAATAGAATGTACAATAGTTATAATAATCAATATCTAACTTTACTCTAAAAAGTATGTTTTCCCTCTTTTGTTCCATACACATTTTTGTCCATAAAATACCTACATCATTTTTTTTAGATATCACATCACAATTTTAGAACTCGAATGTTCCTCTTAATAGTTGTATATTGGAATTATCCGACATATCCAAACATAATAATATTTGTTACATTAACATTATCATTATTTAAATAAAAATATTTGTGTAATATTTTTTCAAAGGTTCCAACAAAAAATGATAAGAATTTCATGAATAATATTTTCTTATGCTGTATTTTTTTTATAAATTTTATTCTTTTGGTTATGTTTTATTTTTTACAAAATAAATTAAATTATTGAAGATTATTTATTTATTTTCAAATAGATGTGTACTTGTTGAAACCATTTTCAAAAATATTCTATAATTGTTAATTTTTTAATATTATTTTTTACAAGGCCTATGACCCTTGAAAGATCATATTTTTTTGGTTTGCAGATTCAACCGTCAGATAATTTTTATATTTTGTAAAAATGATAACTTTGAATATCTTTTCAAATGTAAAAATCAAAATTTTTAAACACAAATTATTTTTAGTACTATAACAGTTTATTATTTGGGTTTTTTTTTCATGATACATATATTATGTCACTTGGATCTTTCTGAGGACTCCCTATATATTTTTCAAATTGTTTGTTTAAGTTCTCAAATACGTTTAAAATATTGGGATGGAGATGTCAATTAAAAAATACAATTATGAGTTAGTAAATTGTTTAGACACATTAAATTTATTTTGACTTCATTAAGATGTTATTAATATTCTTCTTACGTTTCACATATGTTTCTTATAATTCCGTTTACTCTTATTTTGTGGTATTTTTTTACGAATATTAGAACTAATTTATTTTTTACTACTCATGATTAATTTTGCACTTTAATTTTCTTAGAAAACTGATATTGTGAATGATGAACTTAAACAAAGTTATTAGAAAAGATTAATTAAGTTAGATTAGCTATGATTTAAAAGCAACATGTGTACCAATATTCTTTATTAATAGCAACAATTTTATTTTTCCATTTAGCTGGCCTAAAGTCAAAAGCAACCTCTCTGCGTGATCTGTTCCTTTTATACTAACAAAATTTACAAAGAAATTTAACAAAAACTTTATTAGCCTGAATTGAAAAGTTTTAATTACAAATTTTGTATCCAAATAAATATTTTTTGTTGTATAATATTTAAATATTTTACTTTAATTAGCTTGTTTGGTCATTTTCATAAGATTCATATGCATCGCATATACATGTCTGCTAATTAAGAAAAATATATCAAAAATATATTCTCTTGCCATATTTAATTCTTTTCCACCATTATAAAAGGGGGGTCAAAGCCTCATTTTAAGGCCTATCAAGCAAGATTAAGCAAGTCATTCTTCATGGTCTGTAGAAAGAAACTCTTAAGCTCGAAGAACGAAAGGCTTAAACATTGGAAGATTTGAAGAACAATAGATTAAAGTTTGCCATTTCGATTCGGAACATCTACTAGATTCAAGATCAAACGTGAAGCTCTTAAATCAGGTGTTCTTCAATAAAATCTAATTTGATTCACAAAAAATTATAAAAGTCGCAAATTAAGCGTTTAATTAGAAAAATCAAAAGACAATTTCTTGTAATTAGAGATATATAAAGAATTGTACTCAAATCAAATCAAACATCAATAAAATCATTTGTTATAACATTTTCCTTGTCTTCCTTATTTAGACTTGAATTTTGTGTGATACACCGTATAAACCTTTCCTTTCGCGCATTTCCAATTGGGATCGTTGAGTGGTTCAACACTTGGTCAGGATAAATGCTCCCAAACTTACTAACCAAAATCTTTGGATTATGTCCCCGTCGGGACTCCTATCGTCAGTACAACAGACTCTTATCTCTCTACCAAAACTTCATCTGAAACGCATTTTGAGCCCTTTATGTGCAATTAGATTTTGATCCAATCTCCCAGTTAGACCAACTTGCTTGTACTCAGACTAGCTTTTACAAGTTAAACTTCTAACAAACCTGACAAGACTTCAAACTGGTCATTATCAGGCTCATGTCCGGATTTTTGATCAGACGAACCGAGTCTGAGCCGAGTCTTAACAAGCTAATTGCCAGCAGCTCTCAAACTGCTATGTTTACTTACACCACAGTGACAAGTTGAGCCATATGTCACATCAACACTAGCTGGTAATTCACCCTAAAAATGAAAAAAAAAAAAAAAGGGTGTATTGGTAAATTTCACTACGCATGGTGGGTGCTCTTTATATAAGTGGAGCTTCCCTTCCAACACAGGTATTCTCTAAAAACACTTACATTTCTGCCCTTTCCCAATAAAGGTAAGGCAAATACATATCCAAATTATATGCATATCTTAGTCCTCCATTTCCTTTACTACTTGCCTAAAATTCTTATCCTTGTATGAATTTTACATAACTAATTTCACCATTTTATCATCAAAAGATAGTATTTTTATTTTTCTCTTTGCTTTCATTTGCTTGCTTTATGGAAACATTCAATGATGAATAACACTATCTTGTTTCTTTTGTGGCATTTTCTTCTATGATTAGATAATAAAATGGACAAAGGTAGCCCAACCTCAGGACTCAGCCGGTCGAAATCCGAACAACTAATGGATACAATAATGGCGACGATCAAGTCACCTGTGACAGGGGAGGTGGCGGGAGGGGCGGAAGCTGGTGGCACCCTATCAAGGAAGTCTAGTAGGAGGCTAACTACTCCATCTCCGGGCCGAGGTGGCACCCCCAACAAGAACACGCATATACGGAAAACGAGTAGTGCCCAACTCAAGCTGAACTTGGATGACGTCAGTAGTGGAGCGGCCCTGAGCCGAGCTTCCAGCGCCAGTCTCGGGTTCTCGTTCTCGTTCACAGGGTTCACCGTGCCTCCAGATGAGATCGCAGATTTGAGGCATTTTAGCGATGATGATATTCGTAAGTTTTTTTTTTTTAAGTTGCTTCCTAGAAAATTTTCATTACTTAGTTCCTACATAGATTAAAAAAACTAAAAAGCATCACAAAAATAAACGCTATCAAAAATAAAGGAGGGCTAATATTCTATAGTCAATGTGAAAAGTTTATCAAATACCGAACTTAGTCTAAATTATTTTTAATCTTGTCTAGCAATTTTGTACTACGTAGTGATAGTTACCATTACGTTGCTTAAAATTTAAAGCATTACGTAGAGTTGCCTTATATTTTTGGCGGTCGATCTGTACACTCGTGTCACAACTTACATATCAATGTTTTTTAAACCGATTTCATATTACATAAATCAATAGCAAATAAATTTTTGGAGTCAAGATGTGTGTAATACAAACTTATATTCAATTTCATGAAATCTTACAAAAATATATAACTATGTTAAGCAGTTCGCAGAGTGTTTTACAATATAAAAGCTTTTAACTATTTTATACAAATTTGATTCAAGTGGAATATTTTCCATTGTAATTATTTCCTTTTCTGCAAGCAATTATATTACCTATTTATTAAGTTTCCTATTGGAGTAGGTTTCATTGAAATATAAATATAAGATCGTAAAAGTGATCCAAAATTATAAATACTTATCCAACAACAAAGTTAAAAATTCTTTCTTTGGATTTGCCATGTGGTTTTATATGAACCATTTTTCTTTAAAAATTAAAGGCATGTAGCTTTTTTTTTATTATTTTTTAACTTTTTCCAAATCCAGAAAGGAACAGCTCACAAGTTGCCACCAAATGGCATAGGCTTCTTCCACTAGCTAGTTTCCTTTAGCTTCGGGCAAATGATTGCTATAGATAGATAATGAAAAAGTTGTGTTTATGTGCAATCAACTAATCCGTGTACTAATCATATCCATATTCATTATTATAAAAGAAATATATATATATATATATATATTATTTTTATGGGAAACTAAAGTGGGATATTTTATTTTGAAAACTTCTATGGTGGAAAAAAATATATATTAATAACGTATTTGGAACATTAGATAATGTTACATCTCTATTTTTAGTGAAATACTAATATACCACTATTAAGATTTAGTACAAGGACTGAGCTAAATGTTTGTTCTGGTAATTCCCACAATTTTTTAAGTACTAAGTTTTTATGTGAGTTATTAAAATTTTAATGCATATTTGTGTATGGAATTTTAGCATTCCTCATAAATCTTTTACGGAATTTTCTGTTTCGGCCCCTGGTTCAGGACAAACGACTTGAACAAATGACTTGAAAGTGGTTTTTCAGATTCTGATTTATGATTTTTGAAGCAAAAGACTAAATCATATGTTGCTTCGGCAGTACAGTAATTTTGTATTAAATTGAAAATTAATAATAACAAAAATTATAAACATACTTGTCAAGTTTTTTGTATTTGCAACAATCTAATTCATAGAGAACGTTGTAGCAGAATCACAAACTCAATGATTTCGAATGTAAGTCAGGACAAGACCATTGTGTTATACAGTCCCTTTAAATCCTTATTGGTTGGCCTCTCTTTGGTTTCAAACCATCGTGAACAAGGATTTTCAAAGTACAATGACTTTCTTGCGAATTCGAACGAAAATGAAGAGTACAAATTTTGGAGGAAAATCAATTTTTTACTAAAAGTAATTAACAATTGGAGGGAAAGGGGACCACGGGTCAAATCGGGTCATATCAGACCTGGTTCGACAGGCTTGGGTCAACAAGACCCAAATAGGCCACCCCAGGTCAACATGTTGGGAGGGGTCATTTTAATTCAAATTGACTTAATTTATTTATTTAGTGCCCAAGTCTAAATATTAATAAATTAATTAATTATGGGCCAAACAAATATGGGTCAAAACACCCCCATTCACAAATTATCTTAAACACCAAGGGCTCAATCTTTGCACTAACAAATTGGCTTATACACTACTTGGTTTTACAAAATCAAGTCAATGTAGAGTTATCCCCCATTTGCCTACTTCATGAGTACTACTCTGAAACCACGTGCCATTCACACCCAAATATTGTTCGAACTTATTTGTAAGTCATCGGAAAAATCTTTGACAAAGCTTTCCAAATAATCCAAAATTATTAAATTCCAATGAGCAAACCCTCGTTTTATGGCTCAAAATTGAGAAAAAAAAATAAGCCCTAAAAGTTAGAAATTTCTTAAAAGATTCCAACAATCCCTCACATAAATGGATTGACTGAAAACATACATTTTATAATCCTACAGCAATCAAGAGTATCACAAAAACTTGTTATGTTGGGAAAGCTAGCTTGTATCTTTGGATTTTCCTTGATGAAGTACTATCGGATATACTTGCCAACTGGTAGACGCGATCCCTTGAACTATTTGGCGTTTTGTGTATACCAAGATAGTAATGCTCACACAATGCATTCCTTATGCCACTAATCGGTCCATTTGTTGAGTCCTTTTCTTGGCCTGGACAATGCCTAGTAATGTTCATCGAGTTCTCTAGATACTCAGCCGTAAGAGCATTCTCATAGAAGCAGTCAAACCTTATACTCGATATAGGCTATCGCTTATTAAGAGTATCCTACTATACCCCGCTAGCATACCGAGTCATAAGTATCATTAAAAGCTTAAACTTAACCTCAACAATATACAGGTCTTGTTACTCTTCATCCCAGAAATAGGTAAGGAATTTAACTACCCAAGTGACGTGGGAAACCTCCTCCCACAATTCTGTTGTCCCATTAAACGTAGTATATGAGAACTTCAGTACAATCTAGGTTGGGTCGTTATTGTATTAGTTTAATCATTTAATAGGCTTAAACCTATTTCCCTTGATGAAATATCAACTAATTCCTTTGATAACCAGATGATTAAAAGATTGGTTAAATTGCACAATACGTAATTGATAAATATCATACTATTTGCTAACAAAGATTGAAATGAGTTATTCCTCCTTTAAATATGTCGCGATTTTCCATTGTACATATGGTTTGATGCCCTACCGATAGCTGATTGACTGTCACAATGTATGCAGATTGTTGGCACTAGTTTCGACCATATTGGTACATTCTCAAGGAAGTTTCTTGGCCACTCAATTTTTTCAACAACTAAATCTAACACTATGAATTCCTATTCCATAGTAGATCTAACAATGCAAGTCTACTTCGATAACTTCTAAGAGATTGTCGCACCTTAAAGAATAAACACTTATCCCCTCAAGGATTTAGTGTCCTTGGAATCCGAGATCCAATTTACATCGGAGTACCTTTCAAGTACTTCTGGATATCTCATGTAGTACAACCCATAGTTAGCGGTATACCTTATATACCTAAGTACTCTAACTACCATTCTCTAATGCTCTTCTTTATGATTGTTTATATATCGACTCAATCAGTTTACAACATTAGCTATATCAGATTGTAAGCTATTCATGAGGTACATTAGACTGTCCGCGATCCGCGAATACCCAAGCTAGTTAACACTTTCTCCAAGTGTTTCTTGAGTTTTGATCCTATTTCTATAGGTGTCCTTGCTACAACATCACTCCGAGAGTCAAACTTTTCAAGCATTTTCTTAAAAAAGTAAGATTATGTTAGAGTATAGCCCTAAAATGTCTTAGTAATCTTCATCCAAGTATCATATTGGCGACTAATAATTCTTTCATGTTAAAGATGCACGACAACATTCTCTTGGTAACTTTGACATTATCTCAATTGACGATGATAATCATATCATCTGCATAAAGATATATGATAACATAATCTTTGTTATCACCTTTCATGTAGACCTATTTGTCATACTCATTGATTCGAAAATCATTCATCAATATTACTCAATCAAATCTCGCATGCCATTATTTAGGTGTTTGGTTAAGTCCATACAAAGACTAAACCAATCCACATACCTTATGTTCTTTACCTGGAACAAAAAACCATTCGAGTTGTTTCATGTAAATTTTCTCTTTTAGGTCTCCATTAAGGAGCACAGTCTTAACATCCATATGATATATCTCCAAATCATACAAATATGCAAAGTTATGATCATTCAGATACATGTCTTCCTCGATATTAGGGCATAAGTATCGAAATAATCTAATCCCTCATTTTGCTTGTATCCCCTTACTACAAACCTTGCCTTGTACTTGTCAATGGAACCATTCTCTTTCAACTTTTTTCTTGAAAACCCACTTGTAATCCAAAGATTTACACCCAAGTGCAAGATCTACTAGTTCCCAAGTGTGATTTTAAAGAGTATAATTTATTTCACTATTTACGGAATCTTTCCAATAAAGAGCCCATGGAGTGGACATCGCCTCTCCATATGTTTGTGGTTCCTTTTCAAATAAATACATTAGAAAGTCTAGCCTATATGAAGTTTCCTTCCTGTCTCTTTTACTTCTTTAAGACTCTTCTTCTTATTTTATTCTAGAAATACCCAGTACTTCATTATTGTCCATATAACCTTCATAAACATACTCATCAGTCCGTACGACTGTCTTTGATTTATATGGAAAGATACTTTCAAAAAAAGAAGTGTTTCGAGCCTCGAGTATCTTTTTGTGTGTATCTTAGAGTTATCCTACTTATACACCAAGAACTAATAAGCAGTATTATTTTTAGGATATCTGATGAATATACAGTCTACTGTCTTTGGTCCTATTTTAGTTATTTTAGGAATAAGAATAGGCACCTTGGCTAAATAACCCCAAGCCCTTTAATAGCTTGAGGTGCGACCATGCCACAATTTATATGGTATTTTGTCAAGCCTCTTGTGCGACAATTTATTGAAAATATAGTTGGCAGAGAGGAGAGCCTCCCCTTACAAATTATGGGGTAAATCAGAGCTAATGAGCATCATATTCATTATCTCTTTAAGCGTCTTATTCTTTTGTTCGGTTGTGCCATTCGATTCTGGCAATAGGGTATTGTAGTTTGATGAATGATTCATTATTGGCACATACTTGAGTAAAAGGTGATTCATATTCACAAACTCTATCGCTGCTTAAGATCTTAATATTCTTGCCTAATTGATTCTCAACTTCGTTCTTATACTGTATAAACATCTCGATAGCCTTATTTTTACTTCTCATTAAGTAAATATAGTAGTACCGAGTACCATCATCAATAAAGATAATAAAATTCCTTTTCCTACCTCTAGTTTGAACATACTAAAAATTACATACATCTATATATACCAATCTTCAAGGTTCAATATTTTGTTCAAACGAGTGAAACGAAGACTTATCCATCTTGGTCTCAACACAAGTTTCATACTTATGATCTTTATCAATATGAAACTTACGTAGTAAATCTCCAGCAATCAATTTATGCAAAGAATTTTGATTTCATGTCCTAATCTATCATGCCATAAATTAAACGACTCAATCGAAAATACAAATGCAGACCATTTATTGTAATTGTGCCTACCTTACGGACAATATCAACATCGATAGAATTGGCCTTTGGGGCCACAATCATTACATTTAGTTTAAACAAATTATTGCTTACATAACCCCTACCGATATAAAGCTCATTATTGGTGAGCACAACTTTATCGGATTCAGAGATCATACGGAACCTTTTCTTGTTTATAACAGATCCCGAAACAAGAATCTTGTGAGTATCTAGCATATGAAGCACGTCAGTTAGCGTTAGCTGCTTACCCGAAGTCATCTTAAGAACAACAGTTCCCTTTCCCTCAACCTTAAAAATCGCAGAATTTCCCATATAACAATACTAATCGCCAATTGCTTTGTATGAAGTGAATATCCACTTATTAGCACAAATGTGGTTAATGGCACCTATGCCAACAAACCACTCTTTCGGGTTATTCCCTATAAGGTTCACATTGGATACAACAATAGCCATATGCATATTGTCCACATAGGAACAAATATCAGCCTCCGCAATGTAAACCTGATTCTGTTTCTTCTTAACAATATCCAACTTGTTGAGTATAAAGCCATGGTATAAAAAAAACATCTTGCTTCCAAGCATCAATCAAAGCATCATCTTAACAGTCTTCGCTTTGAGCAAGCACCGTCTCATTGAGATAGCGGTTCAATTTAGGGTTCGTAAGATAAGACAACATTTTAGGTTGTCTTCTCTTAACATTCGCACTTCTCTATATTCTTCAATTGACTGTTTGATATGGTCAGTTTCTTCGGTAGCTCCATCTTAGAGGGAACAATTTGGGTCTGGCTTTAGTTTTTACTTTCCATTCTTAGAATGTAACTGATAACCCTAATTAATACCAAAAAATTATCCAACCAAATTGAACTTTTAGCGGTTGATAATTTAAAATTATCCACAAATTTTCAGAAATAACTTATTATGTAAAACAAAATACTGAAATTTCTGAAAGAGCAACAAGAGTGCTAACACAGTTTATTCGAGAAACTTATTATGTATAATAGAATCAATTATTTTGAACAAGCGAATTATAATATTGTTTGAAAGAAAATTAAAAAAAAAAATCCGATGAAACAAAATTTGTATTTTATAAAAATAGAACAGTAACAGTGAATCGAGTAAGTTGGAAACAGAGCAAGATGTTAATACCAGTTTAAGGATAAATGAAACACCAGTTTAAGGGTAAATGAAATTCCAATTTCTACGAAGTTAAAAATATAGGCACGCAATCTATAACGGATAAAAATTCCCTAACCGAATAACAGAATGGATTCCTTAAAGTTACTTACTGACACTAGTGACAATAATAAATAAAATTTGATTTGTCAATATAGCATACCAATGGTCAACCGTAATAGCAAATCAATAACAAGGTAACACCAATATGTTCAAGATTCTTCGCAATTAATGGACAAGCAGAGTAGGCTAAGTGATTTGTTTAATTATTTCGGTTAATAATAGACAAATTATAACTAGCTTATTTCAAACTGAATTGTTAGTTACTGGAAGCGTGCAACGTTTCAAATTCACAATAAGCAGCGGCAAGACCATATTTATTACAAACAACAACGAAATAGGTGTACTAAATTACAGTTATAAAAAATCCAGTTTGCAGACTTGTACTAAGGAAATTTTAATACAATAAGGATTTAAGATTATTGCTTCCATGGTACAATAATTTTGTATTAAACTAGAAATTAATAATAACATAAATAAATTATACCGAAAAATTAGAACTTACTTGTCAAGCTTTCCGGTCCTAGAAACGATTTGATTCGTAGAGACCATTGTAGTAGAATTATAAACGCAATGATTTCGAATGTAATTCAGGACGAGACCAGTGTACCACACTGTCCCCTTAAATCCTTATTTTACGGCCTCTCTCTCGGCTTCAGACTGTCGTGGATAACGGATTCCCAGGGTACAATGACCTTCTTGCAAGTTTAGATGGAAGCCATACTCCGAACTCCAATTGGTCCTTTTGCAACACGATATTCTCTACTACTGTCTAAAATGCTATGGAAAAATATGCGGTGTGTGTAAGTACACCGCATATTTTTCAGAATTTAGGAAGTAAATGTAATGCATAAAGTGTGTTGGGGGACCCTAGATATTTAGAAAAATCAAAGGGTCTCTCCAACGGTTGCAATTTTCAATACAATGGATACTATTTGCAAATGGTTGCAACTTATGGACCAAGGGGTGCAAGTTTTGGAGGGAAACTAATTTTTCAGCCAAAAAATTAATTAACAATTAGAAAGAAAGGACCCGCGGATTACACCCGGATCAAAGCTGATCCATACGTGGGTCAAACATGACTCAGACCCACAAAACGTCTTATTGGGTCATTTTGCTTTAATTAGGCCCAAATCAAAATTAAATAAATGGTTATTTAATATTGGCCCAAACCAAATATGAGCCTAAACTCTTCCTTCACAAATTATTCTACATCTCAACAAGTCCAACTTCTATAACAAACATTTTGTAACGTCCCAGAAATTCCTGAGTTAATTTTTTACATTATAATAATAATCAATGCATGAGATAATATTAGGGATATGCCTGTTGTAGTGGTGGTAGCAGTTGCACTTTCTATGCGTCGAGACAGATTAAGGTTCATGAGAAGAATTATCCTACTCATGATCTTGAGCTTGGAGCAGTGGTAATCATGTTGAAGGTGTGGCGGCATTACCT
>MKEJ01039761.1:0-17340 GCA_001753735.1 Embelia ribes
GATATAAAATCCGTTTAAAATAATGTGATATATTTAGCATGCGATCATAGTATATATTACATAACACTGTCGAATTCTTGGCTTATTTCAATTTATGAGATATCAATTGAATGAGTCATGTGTAAATTTTTTAAATCCAGCTTTTACCCACAGTTGGTGTAGATTTTTTTTACATCCTCGCCATTGGATGCATGAATATGTCCATTTAGACACGTAAGATTACGATATTTGCATGTGTTATACATCCAAACCTAATGATACATATATAAAAAAAAATCTATATGCCATCAAGTAAATGAAATTTACATTCTTATTTTTTTTATTTAATTTTTTTTTGCATAAAAAGCAAACAAAAATCAGAAGGAAGTAAAAAATTATACAGGGTATGGAATTGTTGAACACTTGGTTTCTTTCAATTTATGATATGTCAATTAAATGAATTCTATGTGTATTTATTTTTTGATTGCATAACATTATTAACCAAAATAAAAGGTTGAAAAGAAGTAAAGAGGACCAAAAGTAGAAAACTAGTGAAAGTAAACAAAAAGAAATAAATAAATAAAAATAAGGTGCCCTAAGCTTAGGGTTCGGTCCATGAAGGGTCCCTCATTAGTCATTTCTTCATGTGCAACCCACAAAACATGCATATAAATCTTTACCATAAATCAATCACTGCTTATCTGTTTTTATCCAACTTTGTTGAACAACATCAACCTCAATGGCTGATGCATATTAGCAAGTCATATCAGTGATGAATCCAGAATTTTCTCCAAGAAAATTGATCCTAAATAATGAAATTTACAGCCCAAAAAAAATATAATTCATGGTAGGATATATATTAAGATAAAAATTTTGAAATAATATATCATTTTTCTGTAGAAATTTTGAAAAATATCAGATGTTAAGGGTCGTAACCTCCTTACCCTTTCAGTCCGCCAATGAGCCAAGTCATATATATCGTGAAATGGAAAAATGTAGTGACCCACACTCGATGACATTTTTAACCACAAGATTATATGCACATTTATGGAAAACTCTATTTGTCTACTTCTTGTAAGCTAATGAAATACCATTTTAGAAACATATATATATGAATGAAGGCTTCTTTATTTTAGTGTGGTTTGATTGGGACTTCATAAGATTGAACTAAAATATAATGGCCGTATTTGGCAAACATAAAGAGTATTATTATCTTTTTATGCTTTTACTTCTAGGTATATGTTTTTCATAATCCCAAAAATATATTTATACTCTCGAGTGTGAAAAGTAAATTTTTTTAAGGATCTTAAATTATACTAAAAGATTGTAGTTTTTATCTTTTGATTATTAGAACCTCAAATAATTTAAGAAAACATATGCATACAAGTATTGCTAAAAATTGTACTTTTTCACCCTTATCAAAAAGCTATATTTTGTATTTACAAGATACTATCAAACGAGTCCAACGAAAGTTTAATTTCATATATAGTTTCTAGTTAATTCTATGGAATTTATTTCTACGAAATAAGGGTAAGTTGCATTTATCATTGTATAATGTTTTAATGAAAAACAAGAGAAAGTTGTAAAATCGATAGTATAACTCGACACAAAATCAACCTCCGCCGGAGCTCGACTTTAAAAGTAGCAACTTTTACGTGCTCAACTAATATGCATTACAGTGTATAACATGTTGATATCAAATTGTCAAATAGTAGTAATTACCATATTTTGAATCTAAATAAAATTTATGCATAATTACATAAAAATATACAATAAGAGATTTGGAGGCAATACATGAACTTAGTGTCGACCACGCTATTATCTCATAAATCTATTAACTAAAAAAAATAAAAAATTGACAGCAAAAATTAATTTCACTTGCCAATGCTTTTATTTGCGACCAAAATGAATTGTTTTCAAAAACACTCTCAATTTTCAGATTGAATTGCACAGATACTTCCAAAATGTGTCAAAACAAAACAAATATAAAGGTTGATTGTAGTTTCCACTACACATTGTCACAATATGTCCACCAGATGGAATTATAAGTACATTCAATATGTAATTAACTTTGAAATTCCGGCTTTTTTAGAAATTAACTAGCTACTTTTCATTATATATATAATTTTTTTTTTTGCTTAAAAAGGAATATTTTTTCTTATTTTGCAAAAAAAAATATTACTTTGTATACCAATCGCAAACTTTTTAGTCACATATTAAAGACTAACTTAAGTAGTCAGGATTTATGTTGCACACTTTATTATTTCCAAATATACATATAAAGGGTTTCCAATTTTTCATTGTACATATTATAATTAAGAGCAACCGTAATTGAGGACACACGGAATTAATAACTTAAAACATCTTCAAACAAATATATTAAAAATTAAATTTGTTGGAACATTGTTGTAAGATTCATTTCTTATAAGCAAATCCCTCGGTGTTGCATGCATATAAGGGCTAATTTAACGACAAATCTGAAGTTTATTTAAATTAGGAACGTTTATTATTTTAACGAATTTTTAATTTTATGTAAGGACTAGGATTTTTAATAGACTAAAACATAATAAAACAATCGATTGTTCTGGCTAAACAGTCAATTGATACAAACAGTTAACTGATGTCCTAAATCCGTCGACTAATAACAGACGTGGCAGAACACAATACATGCATTCTGCCATCTATCCAAGCCTATTTCACAGGCGTAAAACATCTGAAAACCCACGAAAGTTGGCCATTTCACCCCAACAAACTCAGTGTAGAGAATGAGGGTGAATTCCGGACATTTTGATCGTTCCTGAGCTTTAACAAAGCCCATTTTGATGACTTTCGACCAAATTATCGCTGCATGGGTAAGTTCTCTCCCTGCCATCTTTACATGTCCTGGACACTAAGGCTTTACATGCAAGGGCCGTAGGTTGTATGATCTTGAATTTTAGTTTCAATTATCCACTTTTGACATATTTTCTCGTGAAAAATTTCATTACTCGACAAAGGGACCTGGAGGACACACAAGCGAGACAAAAAATATGGAAATTTGAGACAATCATTGAAGTGAAAAAGTTATAGCTTGTGAGACTTCGAAATTTTCCTCAAACAAAACAAATCTATCGACATATATGTCCTATCTGTAGACTGATTTAACCCGACGCTTAAGAATTTCAATTGCATTGTGTTTCAGTTTCAGATTTTGACCTAGTTTTGTCCGCGAGACATCAAAAGTTGGGGGAAACCCTGTGAGGACAGTCTTGCATGAGCATTTAGTAGCCTCCTAGCGACTCGTTTGGAAGCAACTCAAGTACGGTTAGGATATTCCATGAGTAAATTGAGTATCCTTTGAATTTTGGCTATTTTAATATTATATTTCGTATTTTTATTAAGAAATTTAGTAAATTAGCATACATAAAACTTACATGCATGCAACGTTTATCGACGAATATTATTAAGTAGGAATATTTATACACCTTTCTTGAATTTTTTACGGCTTCTAGGCATTTGGGCACCTTACGGTAATTTTGTCGATTTTTGAAAGAATTTACTTGGCATTTTGGGTGAATTATAAACATTTATGAAATTATGGAAACATAAGGATAAGTGAAATAGACAATTTGGTTAACATGAGTGATAGAGTAGGTATGAGTCTCTACTAGATTCTAGAAATGTACACATTAGACCAATTTATAAAATAATTACGACCATGAGTATCCCCTATTAGAAAAGGGTAACGTTTAGGAATTTTTCCTTCCCTTGGTAAAGATTATATGAATTGAAAATCACTATGAAACATGAGAACCTTAGAATTTGTGAAATTAGGAGATATATTATCCGTTGGTAAACTTAGCAAGGAAATATTAATCGCAAAGAGAATAGATTAATTAATGACTTGGGTAAGGAATAAGTCTAATACATACATTTCGGCAACTAATACTGTGAGACGAGTCGACGAATGATTCACCAAATAAGTAATATATGTTGAGCAAAACGTGTGGAGACTAAAGATAGTAATATGAGGAAACACACCTTTGTGTAGCGAATATAAATCTATTAAAATGTGATTTTTGAGCCACGATAGACTCCTATGAATTTTAAAAATAACTGTGATTTATTGAGCAAAAATTGGGGGTTCAGAGACCGGACCCCCCTATGTGTTGTTACTTGGATGGGTCTCACGAGAGGTTCTTGGGTGTGGACGGGGCACCCAACTAAAATCTTTAAGCATAAATTAGTCTCGAGATACGTTCATTTTGAGTTTGAGTATTTCTCTGACGCATATTCGTGTACCCCTGGGTGTATGAGTCTATGGTGTCATGTGACAACCACCTACACGATTTGACATTACGAATTGACAATGGTGATGAGTTTGCAATTCTTCTATGCACTACGATGTTGTAAGCTTTGTTCATAAGTATTTTATGCTTTTGTATAATGCCTTAATTGATAAGGGTACCATTTTTTTATTCAGTAAATATCATAATGGTCTGCTCTATTTCTGTATTTTAAAACTAGCAGACAATGGAACATGTACCTTCCCATCATCGCACACAAGAATAAAGTTTGGCAGCAGAATTTCGGGAATAGGTCGAATCAAGAAGGGAGTTTGTGAAGACTAACAAGGCGGTATTCACACATTTATCCTGAGTGCAGTCACGGCCTTATCGGCCCTTGCTTCTATAATCCAACATATGCATGTGATTACATATGCATGTGATTTGGTCGTAAGAATTGCGAAGTTAAGACTTTGGTACCAAGTGTAGTTTTCTGTTGGTTAATGTTGAATTAGCGCTAGTGAAACCCTATATATATATATATATATGATCCTCAACTAATGTACTCGCAATCAGTATTTAAATTTATGTTGATGAGTAGAATTGTGCTGCATTAGATCACACGCCAAATCGTTTGGAATCCGGGGCATAATATTTTATTTATTAGGCTAGCAAGAAACAATAGTAGAAAAACATGAGATGTGACCGCTATTGAGTTGTTTAATGATTATAGATTTAATTATTTGTTTGAAAGGTTTTGCTCTTTCCAGTGCGTATTTTATTCGTGTCGGGTGATACTTTATAGCTTTTATAGTTTGCAATGACACGCTCCAATCATATATAAAGTACTAAATTTACAGCCATAATTTTTTTTTAATGATGAAAGGAGAGGCAGATAGAGATTATTTTAAGCCTATGGGCGATTTGTCTGATTAATCCACTAACTTCCATGGGGTCTTCTTTAGGGAAAAAAACAAATTTGAGAATTTTAAAAAATAAAATAAAAATCTAATAGTATGATAGTTTGGTATGATTGTAATTTTTAAATAAATAAATCTATTTATCTCTGACTAATAAAAAAGTTGTATATTTTCAGTTTAAAATTTTCAACTTATAAACCCCAAATAGAAAATAGCTGCTAAACGTTTGAGAGAAAAATAAATAAATAACTGAAAAATTTAGAGATTATAAATTGCTATCAAACAAATACTTATATGAGTAATTTTTAATAGGGTTATTCTGTCATTCTTCAACTAAGATATTGGAGTAGAATAATTAAACAACGTTTCTTCCTAACGTGTTAATATTAGTTGTAAGATTTTTTGTCATTAAAAGTTATTCTTGTTCACCAAAAAATTAAAAGAATGGTTTAGGAAGTAAATTAATTTCAAGTAATAAAAAACAAGGAAAAAGTTTTGTTGCAAATCATTTTTGAATCTATAAGCTGGAACTTGAAGATGAAGTAATTTCAGTGAATGCCCAAAGTGTTTGTAAATAAAAAAATTATCAAATATTTTTAAATTGGTAATTATTATAGTGATTTGAATAATCCATTTCTAAAAATTGATTGTCTAAGTGATTATAATAGTAGTGTTGGGTAAACATATCGTAAAAGTTGATGGACTTTTGGTAGAGTGGTTTTTTTTATTAAGAAAGTGACAAAATTTGCTTGTACCGGAATATAACAATAATTTTGAAGTTATGGTTATTATAACGAATGATTGGAAAAGCAGTGCAATTTTTAAAATCACACCTAACCTTGTTCTTATAGCACCGCAACAAAAGCAGATGATAATTATTAAAAGCATGTCATCCCTATAATTTTTATAAAAAAAAAAAAAGGAAAAAAGGTAAGAAAAAATAATAAATAATTTGAGAATGGGCCTAGTTTACCAAGCCTTAATTATTGGAACATGCCAAAAGGAGTAATCGCAAGATAATTATTATGTATGTAGGGTTTCAAGATATAACTCGTTACTTCCAAAAATAATTGAATAATATATCTTTTTTAAAAATTTTAAAATATAATAAAAATATCAAATTTTTATTTATATTATATTCAAAAATACAAATTTAATATTTTTATAATATTTAAATATTAAATTATTATATTTTAACGTCACTTCCAAACTTAATATTTAAGGATGGACGGACCATGTATCATTTGAAAGGGCAAAGCATCGATTCCCTCTTCTCATGGAACGTACAAGCATCTAGAGGTTGGGTCCTTTCTTTTTTGATTCACAATCTCTCAATCATGCCCAGCCACTTGTTATGAACATGACGTAAAGCTAATACAAAAAACAAAAGAGAGAGAGACCTAGCTCCATGTTTAACCATAGCTAGCTCTCTATATGCATATAAATAAATAGTGGCATATGTCATAACCCACATGCACAAACATTTCAATAGAGCTTTGGTTTAGAAATAAGTATTCGGGTATATCTAATTTGAATTATTCGAAATTGAATTATTTAGGAAAAAATAAGATTTTTGAATCCGAATTATTCGAACTCGTAATTCCCAAACTCGAATTAGAAGTAAAAAACTCAAACCGAACCCGAATTATCGGAATTACTTGAACTGAATCCGAATTATATATAACGTCGTTTCTTATATATATATATATATGATATAAAACGACATCGTTTTATTATTCAGGTAATTACTCGAATTATTCGAACTCGAACCCGAATTATCCGAATTTTTGGGGAAAAAAAACCCCGAATCCGAACCTGAATTTCTGATAATTCAAGTCGGATACCCGAATTTCGGATTTGGGAACCCGAAATTTTCTCTTCCGTAGTTTGGTTAGGTGGTTACACTAAAGGTTAGCTGAATAAAAATAATTAGATTTTATCAACACATTAAAAAATAGAATTTAATTTATATATACTCTGAAGCCTTGTATCACGGATTACAAAAGTGTGATAAGTATCATTTTATTTAATTACTCTCCAATTAATCATTAAAACTATAATAATAAGTTCTTTTTCCTGATCTCAATCTCCCTCTTTCCTCCGATCTCTTTAGGAATTTCCGCTACTGTCTTCACCATCGTCAATGCCAAGCCATTGCCATCGCTCTAACTCTTTGTGCCACCCTATAGATCAGGGAAATGAAGGTACTGCTGGGGATGGGAACGAGCCAACTCTAAATGGCGGAGTGAGAGAAAAAGAGAGTGAGGTTATTTAATTTCATTTTACGTATTTTTTAAGATTAATAATTAATTAATGAATGGGACATATGGTGCAATTCTGTCAACTGATGGCATATGACTTCATACACCGTTGATATATCAAAATTAAATTCTTAAAAATATTATCGTGCAATATTTATAAATTTATATTTTGTTAGATTTACGCATTACATTGTCTTCTCATTGAGGAAACAGAGAGGATTTAGGGCCAATATCTCCATTTAGACGTGTTACTTCCTCAATTTCTTAATAATTGTCACTTTAGAGAATTTTTGTTATTTCTTTTTAATTGTTACTTTAAAAAATTAATAAAATATTAATTTTTTTCCCCCATTTTTAACCCTATTAATTTATTATAGTGGGGTGTATTGAGTATTTAATGAAGGGTTATAAAATAAAAATTTATTTATTTTTTCTAAAATTAAGACCAATTAATGATTGTTTTAATTTATATATCACAAACTAAAATGACAATTATTGAGGAATAGAGATAATAATGTAGATAACAATATACCCAAACAACTATTACCCTCTTTACTTGTACTAAATCAAACTAACAACTAGAAGTTCTCTTTCTTTCCCCTTTAAAGTTTTCTATAAAAATTCTCAGAGTTATATTAAAACATATCTAAACTTAGTTACTTTCAAAAATTATGGAAGAGTTATATTTTCATACGTCGGAGAGGTGAAAAAGTGAAGCATTGGAGCATATTTCTAAACTAAATTATGGAAGAGTTCTTCCTAAACTAAATAATTACACTCATTTAATTTTTCAAATAAAAAATTTGATTCAGAAATTTTACCCAACGTCGTCTTTTTCGTTAGAAATGTCAATGTTATAGTAGATTTCTTAGTGAGTAGCTATCACTCACATTTTTCTATTAAAATTTATTTTTTAACACAAAAACTGTAAAAATCTACTTACAATCTTGTGAAAATATATTTAAAATATCATCATATTATAGTGATTATTAGAAATTTTAAAAAAATTAAATAGAAAAATTAAGTTGAATAATTTTTAAAAAAAATATTTTTTGTGATTTGTTTTCCCCAAAAAAATCATATTTAATTAAATGAGAAAGACTAGAATGATGCTGTCTAATGGATCAAGGAGACATCCCATCACTTATTTAATAATATCTCTGTCCGGATAATGTATTATTTTATCTTAACAAAGAAAACTAGAACCAATCTTTTTTTTTTTTTTTTAAATCATGTACTATTACGGTGCCGGGTCAATTTTTTAATGTGTTTTTCATTAAATCGCTTTTGTAGCCGTTTTCTAGCACGTCTCAAGTATTGGACCAAAACCAATAGATATTATTTTCCCACATAAATAAATTTCACATGAATAATATTTAGTTTGAAGGACATCTAATCTTGTTTATTGTTGTTAATTGTCGCCATCTGGTTTTGCGTTCTATATGAATTTGCTCTGAATGCAAGAAATATTTTTCTTGAAAATTACAGAAATTTTTTCTACAAAATTATTATATTTTTGAGAATAATATTACTGTAATTGAATATTTAATTTATTATAATTAATTTTAATTAAGAATAAATTAAATATACCACTAATAATTTATTTTTTATTTATAGAAATTTGTTTTGAAACTATAACAATTCCGATAAATCACATGAAAAAAAATTCTCATCCCTTTTGTCTTTAAATGCCTAACTTCTAACCCTAACCCTAGGTAGCTCTTAAACCTTTACTCTGAGTTCCTGTCTAAGTTCTTAATGCCCCTCTCTTTTTAAGACCATAGCTCCCTAAACAATCTTTTAACTGATGAACCCTAAGATATAATTTCTCCTGTGGCAGCCTTTTACGGATCTTAATTTGTACTGGCTATATAATATAGTATAGAATATGTTACTTGCTCAAATCAACAAACTGAGATTTTCTTTTGCCTAGATAAGGTAAAAAGTTTAGAAAAAGCAATACCACAATAAAATTATATTATAAGACAACTCCATTACCCAAGGAATAGTGTATAGGACCCAGGGTGCGGTTTTTAAACTGTTAGATAAATAGGGGAAAGGGGGATACTAGGCTTCTCTTATTCGCTTTTTATCGATGGATTGAAAGGTTTGTTGTATCCATTAAATTTGGCACTTTGTATCCAACGGTAGAAACGTAAGAAGCACTGTGCTGCTACTCATGATGTACAGCAGCAAGTTTGGGCTTATTTGGTTGCTGTTTATAAACTCTCATTTATTATTTTTGTTCTTCTAAAAAGTTAGATTGTATTAGTTGCTTTGGCTTAAATATTCGAAAAAAATTTAAGTTAGATGCATACATTTTTTTTTAAATAAATAAAAATAAATTGAATTATTTAATTAAATAAGAAACCAAACCAACCCAGGTCTTAAAGCTGTAGAGTGTAAAGGAGAACAAAGGGGAAAAATTAAATTAAAGAACAAGCTAGTCTAAATATAACACAAAATTAAAAACTTTGATATCATTGGGAGTGAAGAGTGTATGATTGCATGCAAGTAAAATATGGAGCATCTCAATGATGAAGCCAATGGACAACTGGCTGATATGATGTGTCCATAGGTTTGATGTTTGTAAGAAAGATGATTCTTTGAGGTTTTGTTTCGGTTTTTAATCTTTACATTTGTTTGAATTTGTTTGTAAAGCTTTCAACCTGGGATTCGCTCTCAGTACAGATTTTTTTTCTTTCAATGTGCAAGAATTTGTTTTTATACAAAATTACTTTGTTTTGAGGGCAAGGTAATTACAAATTAAGTATAATTTATTATATTTAATTGTAATAAAAAATAAAATTAAAATATTATTAATAAGTTGTTCTCAATTTATATTAATTTGCCCTTAAAACACAATTATTCATATACATTGCTAGAAATAAAATTCTTGTATAGAGAGGACTTTTCTTGTTGTTTTAGCCAAAAAGGTTAAAAATTTAAGAATGATGAATGTAATTTTTTTCTTGGTCCAAAAAAACTAGCTTTTTTAAAGTTTGTAACCAAACAAACTTATGCATTGTTTGGTTGGAGTTTATGGCTTCAAATTTTTAGCTTTTTACTTAAAGGATAAATAATATTTTACTTTTTTACTTTTAAGATGAACTTATTGTCGTTCTGATTTAAATACATCTGAAGTTTTTATTTAGATGTATATATTTTTTTCTCAACTAGAAATAAATTGCTTATTTATTTAGAAGTTACCGTACAAACACTTAGATAAGTAGTGCACTTGTTATTTAGTTATTTTATTAACATTTTAGTTATTTGGGATATATAAATATTACTTGTGATCTGTAACGACCCGATAATCCAACAAGTAAGAGTACATTGCTAACTATTTATTTCTATAACACTGGTCAACGTATAAGTAAAGTAAAACTCATAATAGAAGATAAACAATATCCAGACTGAAGAAAAATAACCCATGAAATCTTATTATCATATTTTTTGGCCTTACAAAATATTCAAACTGAACATAATATTATATCTTGACCTATAACCTACAAATGTCTAAAATTATAAAGATAACGCAACGGAATGATACTAATAAACAGAGCTAAGTGTTTGCTCAAATAAGGCTCGACTTGTCCTAAGTCAATGTCCCCGAATCCGAGCTTCTGGTTCTATTTGGCATTTTTTTGCAAAATAGCAGTAGAAAATCCAACAAAGCAGGCACGAGTCAGAATAAAATGTTCAATCTATCGATATAATGAAACAATATGTATAGAATATCTGTAGTAAGAATGTACAATATACTGTTAAACCCAATCGTTCAAAAGCATGTGCAACTAATAAATGTAAATACATGAACTATCAAAAATAAACCACACAACTAACGGGAATACTAGGTCCTCCTCGGTGGGATACTAGATCCTCCCACACCTTAGCGTAAAGCAATCGCGGAGTGTCTTTATTGCTCGCACGGTCAAACAAAGCCGACTTTGGTCTTAGGGCCGCAAGGTCCATCAATAACAAAATCCAAAGCCGACCTTGGCCTTAGGGCCCCAAGGTCCATCAACAACAAAATCCAAAGTCGACCTTGGTTTTAGGGCCCCAAGATTCATAAACAACAAAATCTAAACCAACCTCGGTCCTAGGTCCCCAAAATTCTAAATGAACCACAAATCCGAAACAACCTTAGTACTGGGGCTCTAAGGTTCCAAACAACACAAACATACCAATCTTGGTTATAGGGCCTAAAGATTGGCCAAATGATAACCAATATCTATTCTCATGACCCCATATGATTTGTTTGGGCCCTTAGATAAGCCCCCTAGGTAGTTATTGTCCATTTTTATCATTTTGAAAAAGAAAATTATTTTTGTTGCCCTATACCATTCGAAAGCCTAGTTCCAACTAACCACCCACCATTCAAACTGTGATTTCAAAACAAAACCAGTAGGTGACAATAGTCTTAAAAAATTACTACTTTTATTCCACAATCTCTACAGCCTCAATTCTAGATTTAAAATATTATTTTAATCGATTAGAACTAGGATTTTGGAACGTACCTTATACGAGACTTAATGATTTCCCTTGGAAAGCTCGGGAATGACAAACTATTCTATCAAACGTGACCCAAATGCGAACATACAACCAAAATTAGTGGAGATAGATTTATAATGTTGATCTAAACATCAATTCATCAATCAATCAACTTTTGGATGAATTTGAGAGATTTTGGGCATGAAGGATGTAAGGCCCTATTTCAAGTAACTAATGAAATTAGGGAACTATGTTGCAATTAACTAAAAGTGGAATGGAAACTCAATTCCCTTCTTTTTCTTTCTCTCTGTTACTATTCACGTTCTAATCTACATGTCCACATAGAGAGAAGAGGATAGAAGGAGAGAAAGCACATCTTGGCAAAACTCGCTCGATCCGAAAGGCGAATAAGGCTAAGAAGAAAATCAATAGTGGATTCGGACTCCTTATCTTGCTCTCATCATTTTGACGTAAGTATTTCTCACAAACTCTTCGGATAATTCATACCCAAAATCTCTCAAATTCATCCAAAAGTTGGTTGATTGATGAATTGATATGTACGTCAATGTTATAACCTATATTTCAGCTGATTTTGATTATAGGTTCTCGTTTGGGTGACTATTGATAGAAGAACTTATCTTTCCCGAGCTTGCGGGAAAAATTATTAAGTCCCGTATAAGGTATGTTGCAGAATTCAAGTTCAAAACGATTGAAATAATTGTATAATCTTGAAACTAAGGCTGTAGAAATTACGGAATGAAATTGGTAATTTTCGAGGTTGTTATTGCCTACTGGTGTTATTTTGCACTCACCATTCGATCTGTTTGTGGTTGCCGTTCGAACGGCACCGACATTTGAACGATAGTGAGGGGTCGTTCAAACGGAAGCATCATAAACAAAACAATTTTCTTTAAAATGATGAAATTGAAAAAGAACTACTAGCTGATCCAAAAGCCCAAACAAACCCTATGGATCCATTAGAATATATAATGGTTATTATTTAGCTAATATTGGGGCCCTAAGACAAATGTTGACGTGCTTGTGTTGCCTAGAACCTTAGGGTCCTAGGATTAAGATTGTTTCAGATTTTGTTATTGATGAACTTTGAAGCCCTAATACCACGGTTGGCTTTGGTTATTGTTAATAGACTTTGGGGCCCTAAGACCATGGTCGACTTTGGTTATTGTTAATAGACTTTGTTTGGACGTACGAGCAACAAAGACAATCCGCAGTTGCTTTATGCGTAAAGTGCGGGAGGGACTTAGTATCCCACCTGGGAGGACCTGGTATCCCGGTTAGTTATGTGGTTTACTTTTGTTAGTTCATGTATTTACATTTATTAATTATACATATTTTAGAATATTGGGTTTAGTAGTATATTATGCATTTTTACTGCAAATGTTTTATACATACTGTTTCATTATTTCGATAGATTGGACATATATTTCTTACTCGTGCCTGATTGGTCGGATTTTGTACTATTGTTTTGCATGAAAACGCCAAGCCGAACTAGGAGCTCACATTCAGGGAAGGTGACTTAGGACATGTCGAGGTTCATTCGAGAAAGCACTTAACTCTATTTATTAGTTTATTTCCGTTGTGTTATATTTTCGAATTCAGACAATTATAGGGCATTAGCCATGATTTGATTTTATGTTCACTCTTAATATTGTGTAAGACCAAAAACATGATAATAAGGTCTCATGAGCTTATTTTTGTTTGGATTATACATTGTCTACGTTCTATTATGAGCAATACTTTCCGATATGGTCATCAGTATTATAAAAATTAAAGGTTAGTAATGTATTCATGATTGTTGGAATATTGGGGCCTTACAAACAACCCAAAGAGTTGTTTATAAATACTTACGTCAAAACGACGAGAGCGAGATAAGGAATCCGAATCCGCTACTGATTTTCTTCTTGACCTTTTTCTCTTCTCAGATTTAGTGAGTTTTGCCAAGATGTGATTTCTCCCTTTCTTTCTTTATGAATGTGTGAATTAGAACGTAACTTGTAACGGAAATAAAAAGGGAAAAAAATTAAGTTTCCATTCCATTTTCAGTTAATTGCAACATAGCCCCCCAATTTCATTGGTTATTTAAAACTGGGCTTTACACATATAAGACATAAAGCTATCACCAAACATAGCCATAACTAAAAACATATCCATAACCAAACATAGAGCTAACATCCAAACTAATTATTACAAACCAAAGTCTTAAAAAAAACTTTAAAATAGCATAAGATATAAAAAGTGAACAATAATGGAATGGAGCCTTCTTCATCTTCATTATCTTCAAATCCGTACCTACTCTCCCTTTGTCATTACAAAAACCAAAAGATTACTCGTCACCATCATCCTCACCATTATTTTCATCTTCATCTTCATTGCCATCGTCGTCTTCTTCATTAGAATCTTGTCGTCACTCTACCCACTGTTATCCTCGTCATCAAATAGATTAGTCTTGGTTCGGATCTCTTAAGGAGTTAGTTGGTAAAGATAGTTGACTTTTATTTACTTTTTCAATCTTCTTCTTGGTTCAAGTGAGATGTTTAAGAATTTTGGAAGAAGATGAACTAATGAGAGTGAAAAATATCAACAACTTAGATTTTGGGACAGAAGTGGATGAAGAAGGATGTGAAGAACTTAGGGTAGATATACTGTAAATTAATTTGAATAACTCTTGATCATCGCTTAAAAGGTTAATGTTTGAACCAGTTACTTAGACCCCATTCCAACTCCAAACATGAAGTACGTGATCGTACTTAATATTGGCTTGGTTTAAAGTTTTTTCCCCAATAACATGTTGAGTTATCTTTCCCTCTTTTTCTTTTGACAATCTATTCCAATTTGCTTAAATAAGAGCTTAAGAACCATCCCATAAGCTATTTTATCGATACGCTACGAGCTTTCCATGTGGGCAATAATCATCATAGGCGTATCGATAAGTATTTTCTTTTTAATGGCATAAATTAGAAGGAAAGCGGTTATGAAATAAACATGATGACGGCTACTCAATTGTGGCCTAGTCGACTCAACAATGAATATTTGTGTCATACGTTCGAGAACTTTTAATTTTTGAGAAGGTGCTAAGGATTTTGATGATCTATCAACATCGGATTTGTAAATAGACTCAAATATTGTTTTGAAAGATACGCCTAATATTATAGAACATTTCTCCCATTGGTATATAGAACCCCTTTGTATGTCTCGGTATCTACTAGTTTAAGCAAATTAATCACGTTTTGGACCAAATAAATGATTTCAACACCTCGAACAAGTAATGTAAACCCTGTAATTTTCTTATTTTTATCCCGAGTCACTTCAAATTTGGTATAGAATGTGGTCATTAAGTAGGGATAAAAAGGTCCAACAATGTCTAAACACATCTCCCACCCTTGCGCTTTGAATAAAATCATTAATCCTAACATATCATTGCGTTCTTTGAAAACATTTGTATCGATAGCCGACGATTTGATTAAATTTAGAAAATTTCATGCGGAATGCTTTTTGATGATCATGAGATGAAAAGTTTAATTAATCATACCCCCGAGAAGTGGAGAATTCGAGAATGGGAGTGGGAATGGTTTCGATCTCGGGCTCAAGTTGTTCTTGATCTTCCGAAGACTCACTATAAGATTATGCCTTGACCCATCGGCATTTTTGTGTTACAACTCATTTTCTCTTATCCTGAACAACAACCTTGCCTCCCCGACTAGTGCCTTTCCCTTACGAGTTGATTTTCTAGGTCTTGCGGTCCTTGTGTCCCTTGCCACTTAAATGGCATCACCAAGAAGACGATCATTGCGACTATCTGATTTCAATAGATTACAGAGATGAGGAGGAGTTGTTTTGACTCTAGACATGGTGGTGATTTGAGTAAAAAATAGAAAAAATTGAAAATTTGGGATTTTTAGAGAGTGGGAAAGTGGGCTTTATTTTGAAAGATTGAAGATGATGAAATTGATAGAGATGAGGAGGATTAGAGATTAGGGTTAAGAATTTAAGGGGGGGGAAAAGGAGAGATCAAAAAGAGAAAGAGATAGAGAAAATTGGATTAAAAATGAAAAAAGAAATAGTTGTGTGTCTTATGTACCAGTTGTAACTTTTCAAATTATTTAAAGCGCTGCTGGCACCCTATTCTGGAATGCCGGTACACCCTCCTGATGTGCCTATACACTTGTTCAGAAACTGAATAATTCTAAAAACAAATATTGAAAAATGTGCAATCCAATTGAATGTTTCAACATTGGCCACACTAAGTTGATAAAAAGAATTTCAAATTTAGGGATCAAATAGAATTTTGAAAGTTTAAGATCAATCTTCCCTTTAATTCATCTTTCAAAAACACTTTATGAAAATTTTGATTTTTGTAAATCATTAAAATCATAATTTGGGCTAAATAAGTTTTCAACAATGTTTTAGATCATACCAATGCTCAAGTTTCAAGTATTTATGAGTGTTGAGTTTAATGTAGGACACAAGTCTATATCCATACATCATATATACATATAGCATACAAACACACAAACATGCAATCAAGATCATACAATATGCATAGCAAATTCTCTACGAATGAAATAAAATTGATCCTCATTATGGGATTTTGTAAAAATATCCAGTAATTACTTGTCGGTGTTTATATATTCAAGAACAATGTCCCCTTTTTTAGTAGGATCACGTAGGAAATTATGTCAAATCTCAATGTGTTTCGATATAGAATGTTAAATGGGATTTTTTGAAAGGTTTATTGCACTCGTATTGTCACATAAAATTGGCACATTTGCAAATTCAATATCAAAATCGCGCAATTGTTGTTTCATACAGAGAATTTTTGCACAACAACTACCAGCGGCAATATATTCGGTCTCGGATATGGAAAGAGCGGATGAATTTTGTTTCTTATTATGCCATGAAATGAGTGAGTGCCCTAGATATTGATAAGTACCATTAGTAATTTTACGGTCTAAACAACAACCGGAAAAATTGGCGTCTGAGTAACCAACCAACTCAAAACTAGTGCTACGTGGATAAAATAATCCTAAGTTAATAGTGCCAACAAGATATCTAAATATGCATTTTACAGCCACTACATAAGATTCTGTAGAGCATGATTGGAATCGAACACATAAGCAAACACTAAACATAATATCCTGTCTATTAGCGGTTAAATAAAGAAGAGAACTAATTATAACTCGATATAGATGTTGGCCTATATTTTTACTGGACTCATCCTTATCAAGCTTAGTTGAAGGGCTCATTGGAGTCCCCATTAGTTTGTATTTGTCCATTTCAAACCACTTGAGTAGATCTTTTACATATTTAGCTTGATTGATATAACTTCCTTCTTTTGTTTGCTTAATTTGAAGTCTAAGGAATAATTGAGTTCCCCCATCATGCTCATCTCAAATTCATCTT
>MKEJ01039764.1:0-10175 GCA_001753735.1 Embelia ribes
GATCTAGAATTACTCCTGTTATCCAAGTAAACTATACATATTTTGAGACATGCTATAAATGATTTAATGAGTCATTCGTTGTTTTACAACATGAATTAATTCATACTTGCTACTTGCACTCCACCATTTTCCTACTAAAGGACCTAGTGTGAACCTAACCAACCACTTACATCCAATTTATAAACAAAACCAATACATGCAGAAAATGAGATTACATCCTAACAAAGTTACAAATAGATCCACAACAATAACAATCAACCATACGCGTACCATAAGATGATAGACCACCCAATATACATAAAACAGAAAGTGTAATACCTGAATACTCAATGAAAATCTTCCTGTCTCTAGGACGACTCCCTGAACGGCCACGGAAGCGATATCCTAAACCTCCTTTCCGCCGCCCTCTGCGACCCTCCCGCCCCTGAGCTATCCTCGGTCCCATCACTCCTGCCACGTCCCCGGCCCTCACAGTCTGCATCGTCGGTGGGCAGCTCGTGACGGCACACCGGACAAGAGTTGTGCAGCTCCAGCCACGGCACAATACAATCTAAGTGGTACACGTGCGTACATGGCATCTGCTTGACCACTGTCCCGAGCTCGAACTCATCCTTGCATACCGCGCACTGTGCGAACTCAGAGCTCATTAGGTCCTCAACCACAGTCTTGTCCAGTAAGGCCTCAATCGCAGATTTCGAGGCCGGCGGGGTCCCATACCTATTAAAGACAAATTAGGGTTAGTTTATTCACTAGAATGAATGTTTCCTACTTAAATAAATTAGATATTGTTTCTAGAATGGTTTCTTTCGTAGTATTAGGTAAATTTTCTTAGATGTTAGCATTCACAACACTATTTGACAACAATACCGGTTCGGGTCGTTCTCTGCCAGCTGCTGGATGAGCTGCTCCAGACCCGGCCCGAAGAAGTAATCCCCGGGATTCACGGGGAGCTGGCCGGACCGGCCCCTGCCGCGATCAGCAATTACGAACTCGATGTTGGCTCCACCAGCCCCTAAATCCGCTAGGTGGGCCTGGAGGAACGCAAAAGGGTCGAAGGTGTCTTCTTCTTCGTCGTCGTCGTCGTCATCACGGTTGGACCCGCGGCGGAAGGGGAGGCTTGAGAAGAGGAGAGAGAAGGGATCGAGGACATCGGGTACGGCGGTGGAGGGAATGACGGGGTCGTCGTATTCTTCGAGGAAGCCATCGTTGCAGGTGGGGCAGAGGGGGACGGGGGAGGGTGTTAGGGAGACTGTACGGTTGCATTGATAGCAGAAGTAGAGCTGTGGAGGGGCTTCTACGGCCGTTGCTCCGGCGGACGCCATGGAGGACAGAGAGAGAGATACGGAGGAGTGATAATCGTAGGGGAGAGGGAATTGGTGTTTGTTTTGTGGTGGTGCGAGTGCGACACACCACAACCACTCTTAATCAAATAAATTAAATATTAGTATATCACGGAGGGAGTTAAAATCATATCGGATTGGCCGGTTTGACAAGCAATCGCCTCGATCATGTTTAAAATCAGTTGAATCGGCCTTAGTCTAGTACAAATTTACTACCTTATCTTATTTTGATGAAAAGAATCTTCAACCACAATAAGTAAAATAACTACTTAAAATATATTTAAATATTTGATTCACTACTTTGGCTAGAATTTTTTTAAAATACACTCTAATCACGCTTTCTATTTTAGCTAACTAATTTTAACTAGCTTTCAATAATATAATTCAAAAATGTCACGTGCCATAACATTTAAACGCTAAAATAAATTTTTTTGCAAAAAAAAAAAACAAGATAACAATATTTTGGAGGGAGAGAGTTTTGATGAGAGAGAGGTTCGCGAGCTACATTTGATGAGTGAGAAAAGGGTTAGGCAGAATAAAGAGTGAGATAGAGAGCCGATTGGAGCTATTTTTTGTGGATTGACTAAGCAAAATAACTAAAAATTGATATTTGTTGAGCCAATTGAAGATGCTCTAAAGAATAAGCTATAAGAATCATCAAATTGTATATCACTTTTTAAAAATTTAAGCACCAAATCTGTAAAGTGTTTGAAAATTTAGGGCGGATGATATTGTAGCGGAAATTACGAGGACTAAATAAATTTTACGCTAAACTCATTCATCTGCAGAAAATAAATAAGCTCACACTTTTAGTTTGCCGGTAGAATTATATTTTATTTTACAAAGCTATAATAAAGAACTAGCGGACGGGTACACACGTGATTCGTGTGTAACAAATACTACAATTTTACGTTGTCGAAACTACCATGTATATATATATAGATAGTAGATATAGATATACAATTGCATATGAGAGAGACGGAGTTAGACTTTTTATTGGTGACAATGAAGGTAAAAATAGTGAAGCAAAATAGGAAAAAGTGGAAGCACACCATATTCGAAAAAAAATGTAGATGGAGTGGGTGGCTATTAGGAATTGAAATTTTCTTTATGTCTTAATCATAACTGATTTTGTATGGAGTATATTTGTAAAAATCGAGTGTACAAATAGTAAAATTGGCAAATTAAAAATTTACATAACTACAATTCCAGGTTACTCCAAATAAGAGTGTTGCCTTTATATATAAAGATAAATAAGTAAAATTCAAAACATTATCACAATCGATTTCTTTCTCTAGTGTTGGTTGCATTCATTTATGAAACTTGACGCATGAGAAGGAACTAATACAACACTGCAAGTTATATGCTTGTCAAAAATAAAATATAAATGAAAGTATACATATATTCGGCTCGGCTTGATCTCACTCTCATCCCGCTCCCATCATATTGTACTTTGGATTTTGCAATTATCATTAACATGCTATTTTAATTTTGAAATTGACCACCAATATCATCACTAACACTACGAACCAAAAATATTTTCTTCTTCTCATCCCATTGGCTTTCGAAAAAATTGGATAATAAACGGAGATAAGTTACAAAAATACCAAATCCATTATGACTTTACGAACCAAAAATAAGATATGATTTTCTGCGTTTTATCCAAAACATATATTAATTTATTGCGAAACTATTTTTTCCTTTTATTTATTTATTTATTTTGTGTGCGTGTTGCAATGGAAAGGTGCAACACTCTTCTCCCAACTTACCCTTTTCCTTTCTCAGTATTAGGTGGTATTGCACCCTCGTTTATTTTTGGGCTTGATGTCTACATCTGAGGATGACTAAATCAGTCTGGAGAATCATTGTATCTTAATTAACATGTTTTTCTGGCCAATTAAATACGAACATGTTCAATTGTTTTGAGTATTCAACTTGTCACAATTAGAAAGTTACATAGTGAAATGACATGGCATAATTCATGAGTAATGGGTATCTATTTGTGTATTTGTAACACTGATTTAAATATAGTTGCCACTTGTAGAAAAACCTGGAAAAACGAGGTTGCATCCGTTTTTACACCCTTGGAAAATTATTTTGAAGTTTCTGAAATAGGGAAATTGCATGATACGAATTTGACAGATTGGTTAGTGAAACGACTTTGAGAAAACGACCGCAACACATGCTAATCTTGGTATCAAAAACATCTTTTGTAAGACCCTTCAAACTAACATTTATAACGCATAGTTTTAAAGTTTTAAATTGATCTCAGTTTTGAACCTGATAGAAGCAAGAATTAGATTTACAAATAGGAATTATATCTTTGTAGCAGATCCAAGACCCTAGCGTTTTGCGTCAAAATAGTTGACCAAAAATCGTACACATTGATGAACACTAGGAAAAATCTCCAAAACCCAAAATCATGCATGTAGAAAGCTAAGGTATGGAGGTACAGGAGTGGGGGCAATCCTACGACATGTTCTATACCAAGTTTTAATTAAAAGTGATAGTTACTGTAATGGTAATGGTAACAGTGTAACGGTCATTGCGTAACGATTGCAGAAAGTGAAGCTACAAATTTTTTTCAATTTTGCTCAACTCATCTAAACTTTAATCTCACGTATTATTTATACTATATAATTATATTCTTAATAGTTTCGTATATTTATGTCTTTCACGTTAAAATTTCTTCTTAGTATAGAAAAAATGACATTTTTAATACTTTAATGCTTTTTTATTTGAATTTTTTATATGTTGGAGTTATTATTAAATAGAAAAGATTTTGTTTCATACAATACAAACTTATTTAAAACAGATAGCAATTATTTACATTAAAGAAAAAAAATAACATCAAATACACATTTTAGAATTTAGACTCTTTTATTCTACTTCCAAAAGGAATGACATGGATGATCATAATTTCTTTTTTATTCTCGCTATTAGTGTCTTGCCATGCACTTGGGATTATTTGATGAATCATTCTCAAATTGTTATGATAAAATTTATGTATATATCTAATTCCCAATGGAATATGATTATTATTATTTTTTAATTTATTTGATTTTTTTTAACAGCTGCAATGGTTGTAACGGGCGATATGAAGTTGCAACGGCCGTTATAGCTCCAAATTTTATCCTTTATAACGATCCGTAACAGTATCAGAGGAAGCTGAAACCTAACAGTCAAGTTTTCAAAGCATGGTTCCATATAGGTATACTAGTGTACAAATTCATGCATTGTACGAGACTGTGCGTAGCTCTATTAATATGACTAGAAGGAACTGACGTGCGTTGCACGTGATGTTTTTCTCTTTGAATTAGGATAGCAGAATGTCTATCACTTTTGTATAGTTGCAGCTTATAATTAGAAAAAAGAAAAGGAAAAATAGGAAAAAAAAAACATTGGTCAAGGTGTATTTAGTTTAAAGTAGACGTGAGTCAAATTACAATAGGGAACAATTTCACAATTAATTTGGACATCCAATTCAACAAACTGGAAAGAAAAAAGAAAACAAAGAAGCACTCTAAAATTTTGAAATTGGTAAAATTGACTATATAATATATCTTCAAACTAAGGTATAGTTCTATATGTGCACCTTATAGAAACATTATCAATCACGAAGTCCTTTTTCATGGCTTAAATATTGAAAGCAAATAATATATTTTTAGAAGATCTCATTCCATATATATATAGATTCAATGAAAGAACCCAAACATGCAAAAAGCATATTTTTTAGGATTTGATGGTTTATCTTTGGTTAAGAGGTGGCTTTGTTTTTCCTATATTATAGGGTGACCATTTTTTATATTCCGTAAGCTAGGTTGTATGTTAACGCCTGTGTATTAGTCTCTACCTCTTTAATTTGTTTATTACAACTTTCTCTATTCGCATCATTTTCTTATCTAATTTGTTGCATCCACGTCATTCTCTTTAAATTGGTTCACTTTCATTCATGCACTTCTTACCCTTGGATATGCTTCAAAGGTTCTGCCCTAAAATTAGACTATCAATGCCAACATTAGACATAAAAAAGATTCATATAAATATCATTAAGGATGTGATGTTGGGTCACAAATTCGTCCTCTTGAAAATAACCTCAATAAGCAAATAGGTGTATCAGATAACTCATTGGAAAAGGATAAGGACTCACATAGCAATTGTGTATAAATTTGGATAAGAAGAAAATATTTTCAACTAATTTTTTATTTTCTATAGCCAACAACTAAATTTCAGTGGAAAAGTATGCGGACTAACATATCAATTGAGAGTCCTAACAATTCTCATTAAGCAAAATAGACGTATTAGATAACTTATTGGTTGTCCCTTGATGTATGACATCCTACTCTTTTACTCCGAGTTTCCACAATTAAAGGTTTGTTTAACCTTACATGTATCGTGTAAAAAAATTAATTTCGAGAAACTAGAGACACAATTAATAATTCTTATTGTGATATTATATGTAAATTCTTATATAAGAGTACACTATGACTTATAAAAGGTGTTCTTACGGATGTAGAAATATGGATAAAAGTGTTACAAAATCCTACATTCCTACATTTTTTATTAAAAGAAAAAAAGACTTGTTGCTATAATTAGTTGGAGAAATGCCTACCAATATTTGATCTCGACCTTATTCTTAAAAAGAATAAAGAAATAAAAAAAGGCTGCCAATAAGAGCGCAATTACAACAAAACAGGTCATGCTTGTTACACTTTTTTCCCTTTCCCTTCTTTGGATTGATGCTACGTAAAGAACAACTTTTAGAAAAATAAAAATTTACATTGAGATGTACTTGTTCTACAAGGACTGCCTCATAAACCTACCATAAATGTTGTATCCACCAGCCAAATAACATACTTTCACATAGAAGGAATTGTGAATATGGGTCTACACCATCAATCAATGCTATTATTTAAGCTACTACGGTCAATATTTGTCACATGTCAAATGGCAGATGCATGAAGCTTTTAACGGGGTTTCTTCACTCAAAATTTTAATATTGCGTCCAAACAACACACAATGGCAAGACAACCATGTTTTCCTTGAAATTGCATCAAATATAGCATGTTAAGCTTATGATTATTTTGATTTTATTATTAGATTATCTGGATAAGTTGTTAACCTTATAGATTTTAAATTCCAACACAAATTTAGAACTCAAAACACATTCTACAAATATAAATCAATAATTCATACATGAAAAAAAGTCATACACAATACATACTTAACCTTCAATTTACGATTTACCTAGTTATCCAAAATTTATTGTATAATTAATTGCAGTCAATTGATTCAATTGTCCAGAATAAATGAATACACATCTAGAAACTTCACCAATTATGTTATTCACTCAAAATCTTGTCGCACAAACTGGAATGATTGATATATAATAATTTGATTTCAGTTTCAACTCAAATACTAAATCAACAAATAAAAGTTTTAAAAAAAGGTACTATGGCTTACCGAGGGTGATACACCAGGTAGACTATCCATGGAGCAATTAATAAGCTTAGTCGGCTTTTTCAAAGTGGCGGGCATAATCTCCAGATAGAATTTAGGTAAGCCCCTAGAAATTCGATCCTATAATTGGATAGGTAAATATAGTAGATCATCCAAGTAAATGGCTCACTCAAATATTCCTTCGACTTGAGTCTCTATGTTAGTTAAAGCACTTACAGGTTAGGGACATCGATCTTAGGGTGCTTTGCAATGTTATAGTCCTTGTCATAAGAAAATAGAAAAAGTAAAATAAAATTATGCATCTAGTCTATATGAATGTGAAAATTTTAATTTTCACTTTTATGACTTTTTGCTATATCGCCTATTTGTGTTTTAAAAATTTACTATAGCTGCAACAAACTTAACTTTAACATAATAATCTATCCATTTATTTTACAAAAAAAAAAATATAAAAGAAGATAGACCAAACTCTACTGCGTCAATTAGGTCGGGCGACATAAATCCAATGATCGAACAAATGACAACACTACATGTAAATTTGCATATCACAGTTAATCACCAAAAGATTCCCAATAAAGATGAAATATCACACTATTTGTAATGTAAGAAGCGGAAATACGGGAAATAATAATAAAGTAACTGGTGATGCTCAAAGTGAGCGTTTTCTTCACTCTCTTTGTACGTGTAAAATCATGTCATTCTCAAATGTGTTACTTGATATCTAAAAAAGTCATTTTCATTCAACAGTAGATAACACACATGTTGGAAATTTTTTCAAAGCAAACATAGTGATTGAATTGCATTGTATTGCCTAACATATGTGAAGAATCATTATCAGAAAGAAAATGCTTTTTTAATTCTTACTGTTGCTTTGCATGTCATAATTATATCAAATGGTACATTTGCATAAATATGTTTTTTGTTGAAATACTTGAAGAATATGCACTATTTTTGTTAACAAATAGTTCACCTATTTATCATTATTGTACATGCAGGAAAATTTTCTAGTAAGTCCCTCTCAAATTCTTCGAAATGCCATTTCCATGGTGGTTAAAATCGTATGATACACGATTTGTATCGTACAACACACGTAGAATCGCAGCATCTTCGATACAATTGGAGAGGTGTATCGAAAAAATATAAAAATCATTTGATACAGGAGATAATCACACAATAAAGAAAGAGAATCGTATCGTCGACGATATACGATATTTCTAATTTGGTTAACGATGTGACCGGATGTCGCAGACAGGATTCTCAACCTATAATAAATTCATCTAAATTACTATTTATAGAATATTCCAAAATATTAAATTGACAATCAATTTTATACTTATATAACTGAAATAAACCATCTATTAAATAATATAAGTGCTAACATAGTATGCAAATACAATACTCAAAATATTGTTACCTAACCAAATTACAATGAGTAACCTCAATAACAATACTAAATATTGGGTCTTTCATGTTGAACAAGTATCTGATAGCACTTTGATTGGCAGGGGAGATGAGGTTGTGGTGGAGGCAACCAAATACGGGTGGACAAAACAACCTTTAATAAATTAATCCAAATTACTATTTACAGAATATTCCAAAATATTAAATTGACTATCAATTTTATACTTGTGTACTAAAATAAACTATCTATCACATAATATAAGTTCTAACATAATTTGTAAATACAACACTCAAAATATTGTTACCTAACCAAAATAACAATGAACAACCTCAATAACAATACTAAATCCTTATATAAATTTGCAGCAAGTATAAATTTGACAATAATAAATAACAAATACAAAACATACAAAGAACTATTGACTAATCCTTAAAATTAACAAACATTAATAATAATATAATGGAAGAGTTAACAATTAGATATTAAACATTACGGCAGAGAAAGAAAAGGCCAATGTGTGAACTATGAGATTAGTTTGTGTATGGGGTGACAACTTATGGTGCGATGGGATTGCGGTGTGGTGATCTAATGCGACAGGGTTGCATGGTGTTACAGTGACGATCTAGTGCGACGAGATTGCATGGTGCAGTGGAGATGAGGTGGAGAGTTACCATTGTTCGTTAGTTCTCTATTTTGGGATAACGAAGAGAGAGTATATCGGATTGTAGATTAAGATTTTTTCCATTTTCAACTTAATTAATTAATATGTAGTTAAAAAAATAATATTAAAAATTAAAAAGGGTAAAAGCGGAATAGAAATATATAAAATACCTCTATACTTTTATAGTATAGAGTAGATTTAAGAAAGATAAAATATGTTTTCATATTATTATTACATAAAATATAGTTTGAATTAATATCAAAATAGATTAAGAATGCATATATTTTTTTGGAAAAAATAAAATTAAATTTAATCACTCAACAAAATTAGGAACTCCTTAGTTTTATTTAATTATAATCAAAATTTATTTTATCATAGTTTTTTGTCAAAATCAATTGCACTTAAATTTTTTTACTTTTTCAACTGTGGAATGCAAAAATCATTTCATCAAAATTCCCATAACAATTTCCTTGTTAGTTGGAGTTTACAAAACAAAAAATATAAATTATAAGTAATGGAGGTTTGCTGCAACAATCAGAATTCTGCCAGAAATATGGGAACCCAGATTACAAACTTTGTTCTTGTCCCCAGATACTATGTTATAAATGTGGTAGCCATGAATATATGCAGTTTTGTTGCCCGTACCAAGTAAACCAAACAAAGAAGACATCTCAGAATGGTCAACATACGGAATTTTCAATCACCCCTCACGAAACCGCTACCTCACACCATCTTATTGGCAAACTATGTACTCAAGAAGGTCTACAAGATGGAACCATGACTGCTTTGGCCTCAGCCTAGCGAACATTCCCTCAAAATCATTCTTATGTGACAACTAAGGCTATCCTAGAACAAGGAAAGCTCTCTAAAATTCAAGATTGAGATACGAGTGTTAGTAAGATATCGATGGTGCAAGACATAATAATCATTCAATACACCATAAAAAATAGATGAAATGATGCAAAATAAATTGTAACCTGATATCATATCATACTCACAATCGATGTCCTATGAGTCATCATCACAACCTAAAAAAATTAGGCATCAAATTAGCAAGTAAAGTTATATAAATAACAATTATGTTATAAAAACACAAAAAATAAAAGGAAAATCTATATCAAGTCACAGAAAATATAATATTTCATACATAAACATACAAAGCTTATATGAACTTGGAATATTATTTATGTGATGAAAAATATATAATATTTATATGGAATAAAGATGGGAAAGAAAGATAGGAAACGGAAAGCCATGATGGGTTAGCATTTTGCTAAGTTATTTTTTGGGAGTATAAATGACAACTTTATAT
>MKEJ01039767.1:0-11772 GCA_001753735.1 Embelia ribes
CTATATTAGTTGGAAAAAATAGTCGGTTTGACATTTGAAGTCATAAGGTGGAGTTACGGGTTGAGACGAGACCCGGGTTTCAGTGAATAGCCATGGAGTCGTCTCGGAAGGAAAAAATTAATATCTCATAAACCGTAACTCTAATTAAGGCCTATAATATACCATTGGAAAGATATTTCAAATTTCCACAATTTTTATATTTTGACCAAAAGCCAATTTGAGGTGTAATAGGATGAAAAACCTATTTTTCTATATCAGGTGAATAGAACCTTCTTGCCCAAATGTGTTCAGAGCCGATGTAAACCTTTGTACATGTTGTAGTCGCAAGAAAGAACATTTAAAAAGTACGAGTGTTTGGAAGAATTATGTGTTTGGTTGTGACTCTTGGGAGATGTCTATTCCAAGCCTCAGGAGATGTCTATTCCGAGGACGCCTATGTCTTGGGAGATATGAATTTCAAAGACGCCTTACTTGCTACTTCCCTCGGGAGATGTTTATTCTGAATCTTGGGAGATGTTAGTTCCGAGTCTCGGGAGATATTTATTCCGAGCGAGTTAGTACAATTCTTTGAGCCGGTTTAGCTGGGACCACAAGCCTTTATGTGTAAAGCCTCGGGAAATGTTTATTCCGAGCCCCGAGAGATGTTAATTTCGAACATCGAAAGATATTAATTTTGAGTATCGGGAGATGTTAATTCCAAGCATCGGGAGATGTTGATCCCGAGTTGTTGCATCGGTTGTATTGAGGACTTGCATTATATTTGATTGTGTATATCTATTCTCGTGATTGAGGTAGGTTATCTAGAGATTATCACGGTTCGGTAATTGGAACTATTTTCCATTTATTTCTATAAAATTGAACATGTTTCTGACTCATAACTGTTTGGTTGTTTTTGTTACTTTCTTTTTATCTAAAACGTCATGTAGGAACAGGTGTTGGATACCATAGGGAACAAGTCTAGGCGTGTCCAAGTTCACTTGAATAGAGTTGGTCACTTTCTTTACATCATTAGTATTTCCATCTTTATTTTGAACGGTTGTAGGCAATAGGTTGGAAGGTTATATCTAAAATTGTTTTAGAATGATTTTGTAAAACCAAAATAAACATTTTAATAAGGCCTAGTGGGTTTGTTATGCCAGTCCTTGGTTTCCAATAAAAGCTACTATGCGATATGTTCTTATGATAAAATATTATTCATTAGATGTGTTTGGCAGCTAGTGATGTGCTCGGGATGATATTGAATTCTGGGACGTTACAAGTATTGTTATAAAGTTATTTCATTTTATGCAAGGAATTAGTTGTCAAATGCGTCATATTTTCTATAACTATATTCTTAGTCTAAGCATAATTCAATTTTTTTTTAATTATTATTTATTTGTAAAAGGAACTGCACTGAACACGCAATGTGTGACAGGTTACGCTACTGACCATAAAAGTTTGTGCTGATCCCCTAACACATTATTACGTATCCCCGCAAGTTCAATTTTACGTTTTCTTTCTAAATGATATAAATTGGTTACTCATAAATCTCCTCCATTTTTAATAATTAATTCTTAACGTAGATTATTATTTGTAGGCCTAACATTTTCTTTTCATATTTTAGCAAAGCCTGACAGGCATCTTGTACCATTACAATATTAATCCATGAGTAACAAACTCCTCATTCAAACTAAGAGTACCAAAAAAATAAAATAAAATTTGCCGCTACTGCATACGTTGCCAAAAGCTATGGTGTATATGTGGTTTGTGCAAAAGAGATTTGAATTCAGACTTTATAGCAAGAGATTCAATATTCAACTCCCCCTTTTCTTGGGCAAAGGCCTAATGTACCAAACAAAAAGATATTTTCTGTAAAGAAAATGCACTCATTTATGTATCTATATATATATATATATATTGCATGTGTGTTTTTATGTTTTTCATTGGTTAGTACCGGAAAGAGTATCTCAAGGGCGTTATCGTATTCTACCATGGACATACGCCGAATAAAGAGGGGGTAGGGAGGGACATTGATTCTCATCTTCAAAGTTTTTTTCAAAATATTTATAAAAAAGTTAAAAATTTTAAATTATGTCCTCAAGCAGCCTCTGAAAAAAAAAATATTATATATATATATATATAAAACTTCTTACATAGGTCGAGTAAAGTCGAGTCTTGCTGCTTGGAAATCCTGGATTGGTCCTGGTAGTAATCCTAAAGTTTATATTTGTTCTTAATATTATTCCGCTATTTATTCCGCTATATTTGTTCTTTTGCGTTAATCCTATTTTTAAGGGGGAAAAAAATCCGAGGACACGATTTAAATTAAATTGATCTCTGTTTAATTTCTAAGCATATTTTTCTTTCTAGGTTTACCATTGCCCTTTCGGTGAAATACAAATGCACACAAAACTAGACCCACACCTAAAAGGAAGGTTAAATGCAATAAAAAAAGTATCTTGAGATTGTTACATCAGCCAAAAAAATCTAGACCAGCATCAAACATCCGACAAACCTATGTCGCAATTTTGATGTCAGTTCTGACCTCTCAAATTTGTTTCACCGACCCAACTTGCTTTTCATATAGTTGCAATCAGCCCTACAACATTACGGAGACATCAACTTTTCGTTGCCAATAATGCTTCGAGTCGTGGAGCACTACTAATGGATGTTTCAAACAAATTACAAATGAGAAACTTATAACATTTCGTTGGCAGCGACAAATTCGGAAAACAAGCCAAGTCTGGTAATTAGGTGGGAAAACAAGGTATGATAAAGGAACCCATAATGTTTGGCAGGAGACAATGGAAGCTATATTTCTGTAGTATCGTGAAGACTCGGAAGAATATTATGGAATGCACTCTTTGGGGACTCGTCATCATCATTATCGGTCTTTCTGGTAGATGCCTTTGTATCTGATGCTTTTAGGTCCTCCAGCTGCGTACCACAATATCAAGGGCCAAGAATGAGAAAATGAATTGCTTTTGGCTAAAGATGATATCAGTAAAAGAAGTTGATGAAAAATGCAACAAACGACTAAAAAGATTCAAAAGCTACCAATTTTTCAGAGACTGGGACTGGGAATACACGAAGTTTTGTACCAAAAGAACATGTATAGAAGTGAAGCAGCAATATGGACCTTTTTATGAATCAGTAACGATTTAAGTACAAAGAATATGTAGAGAAACTTTACGAACACATATACGGTTTTACCCAGTAGCTTGATATTTTCCTTGAAAACAAGATCAGGGCCTGACCACGTATGTATTTATACAGTTTCAGTACTTCATTGTAAACACATAAATCATTTTCCTTTTAAGAATAGAGCTACAAAACAAGTGTCTTGATAATAACTTTCATAAAAAATGACTCCTCTAGTGGCTTTTGCCATCAAGAGCAAGGTACGTGGCTGCAGCCGGGCATCATTTTTATTGCAGCCGCAGCAAAACCTTTCTTTGATAATTAGACCACAAGATAGTTATTTCTTTTATATGATCTGACCACCCAAAAATGTGATATCGCGGCAGTGCAATACATTTTACTAGAAAACATAATACCATTCCCTGAGAAAGTAATTAGCGTAGCTTCATAATACTTTAAGTAATGACTCGTCAACGTGTCTAACTAAAGATATTTTAGCAATTATCCACATATTTCATTAATACCATTCAAAACTTCACTAGTTAGGAGGGTACTTCACTTCTTACCAGAAAAAATGTTAAAAAAAAAAAAAAAATTGGGAAGGAGCAAATGATGAATTTGTACCTCCCTGCACTTCTCCTGGTGTGCCACCAAAAGCTCATCATATTTTAGTCGTAAATCCGACATTTCAGCTTGTAGCTTTTCATAATCCGAAACAGTTGGACCTCCTAACTTTTGTTGGATGAAGCTACAAAAGAAACAAGCAATATGATTAGACACCCAACTCAGAGGCAATTGTTGTGCCCAGTATAATATGAATATGAAATAGAAAATTTTAACACCGGATTTGGATATTTAATGTTTATTGTGTAGGTAGTTTTTAAACTACACAATATAGTGTGGTACTTGTTTTTCAAAATCTTAAAATCAAAGGTTAGAAATTTTTGCAATCTTCGTATATTATATATCTCAAGTGACGTAATGGATTTTCGATGAAAACAAAAAACTAAAGCTTATGAATTCATTGATATTATAAGAGCATTCACACCCGCATTTCTTATTTTATATCTAAATCTTACTTTCTAGAAACCTATTTCTTATACAAAATAGAAAGAGGTCACTCAATATTTCTAAAAAATCATTTCTATACAACGAAAATATTAGTATACAAAAATAATGAATAATGAAAAAATGATTCTCCAATAGATTGGTGTATTTTGTTTTATTTTGGTGCCAAAAAAATAATAATAATAATAGAAAATTGATTAATAGTAACTTTCTCTAAGGTATTTCTAGAACCCTTTCTGAAATTGGAAAGGCTGGTGGGGGAATTTTCTCTCCCTAATTTCTCATTTGAGAAATTAAAGGGGGAGAAATCCCCTTTAGAACGACTGATGTGAATGCTCTAACACCCAATGTATGAATAACATCGGCTCAATAATAAATCTGAAATTCCTCACCCACACACAAGTTAAGTTTCACTTCATATAATAAATCTGAAATTCCTTGTAGGTGAAGATCTTACTCGATAGCAGAAGAAGGTTTGTCATTCTGCTCATACAGTGCAACAAGCCCTAAACGTAAAAACAAGAAGTTAAATGAAATGATAAATGTTAGAAAATAGTTAGTAGATGTTAGGAATTGGTTAGTAGTTAGTAGTTGAGAGTTAGATATTAAATGTATAGCAATAAATGTAAAACCTAAATATACTTATGTAGCATGTATGGGAATGACGACACAAAAATCAATAAAATCTTCTCTCTATTATCTCTATCTTTTCATGGTATCAGAGTTGGGGGAGAGAAAAAAAAAAACCTAGCCTCGACACCCGCTCAGCCCACTGCTAGCGGTGCAGTTGGTAACTTGCTGACCAAATTTTCCGGCGAACAATTGCGATATCTCTGGCAAGTCTATCCGCCGAGTTTTTCCAGACGATTGGACCATCCCAACGTGATCGGCACTCTCCGATCTATTTGGACCAGAAACTTCACCGTCGTCACCATCGCCATGCGCCATCACGCGCTGACGACAACTAACACCCAGTTCTACACGCACCGGTGCGTGCGACTCCGTACAACCACCTTTCAACCCCAAACTCTCCAGATAACTAATTCGGCATACTCTGAAGCCTTCTCAGGTGCCAATTTTTTATTTCGGATCTACTTTATTTTTTGTGTATTTTACCGATTAAAAAAAGAAAAAGAAAAAAAGTAAAGAAAAGTATGACTGAAATTGTGACTAAGGGTGAATCTAGCTCTCCTACTATTGTTTATGTTCCTCCTACTATATCTTGGTCTACAATTAATACTAAAGAGAAGATAGATGGTACTAATTATTCGTCATGGATGAAAGTTGTTGAGTTATAGTTTATTGGACAAGGTTCCGAGGATCATTTATCAAAAAAGGTTAAAGATATTACCGTTATGGATCAGCCTAAGAAGAAGAAAATTGATGCACAATTGTGTGGTATACTTCTGCAAACTATTGATCTCTCACCCAAACAGGTTTTTGATCCATACAATACTTGTTATGATATCTGGCAACAAGCTAAAACTCTTTTTACTAATGATAATTCGCGCTTGTATGAAGTTTGTTCTAATCTTATTGGCTTGGTTGTCCTAAAAAATTGGATGTCCCAATTACAACATATACGGGACAGATTAATGTTGCTCTGTCAGCCCTCAATGAAATTTTTCCTTATACAACTAGTTTGGAAGAACTGCAAACACAATGAGAAAAATTATTCATGATCTTTGCATTGTATGGGTTACCCCTAGAATATGATAAAGTGCGTAATCAAATTTTGGTAGTTAAGCATTGCCTACTCCCAGCGATACCATTGCTCAGCTCATTCGAGGCAATGCTTCCCCAGCTAGCACTCCACCATCACTACTTGCATCTGTTGATACTTCTGCTTTAGTTAGGCACAACAGTGATAGAGGAGGTCGTGGCCATAGAGGTAGACCTGGAGGAAGTCGCCCTCAGTGTATTCAATATGGTAGACTCGGGCATACTATTGAGAAGTATTATACTCTGCATGGACGACCTTCCAGTACTGCAAATGTTGCCAAGACCAATGATTTATATCCTTTTATTGATGATCCAGAAAGGCAAAATCAAAAGGTTCCATCCCACAGTGATTATGAAGAGTTTTTGAAGTGGCTTGAGGATAAGAAGTCTGCCACGCCTGTTGTCACCATGTCTTAGGCTGGTAATTCCGTTGCTTGTATTGCACAGAGATCATCATTTGACCCATGGATTATTGATTCAGGTGCTTCTAATCACATTTCTAGCAATAGAAATATTTTCGCTACTTTTACTTGTCCAAGTTATCTTCCTTCCATCACCTCTACTAATGGCATACAGGTTCAAGCTCAAGGAATTGGTACTGTCAAACCTTGTACTTCTCTGACAGCTGATTATGTTCTCTATGTTCCCAGATGTCCTTTTAACCTCCTTTCTATTTACCAATTATATCATAATCTTAAATGTTCTGTTACCTTTAATGACAAATCTGTAATTGTGAAGGACCGGAGTACGAGAAAGACAAAAGGTCTCTACTACTTCTCCATGCCAAGAACTTCAGTCGCTTGTCCTACTGCCAAAACTCCTTTACTGCTTCACAATGGCCTAGGTCATCCAAGTCTTTCCAAGCTCCAACGGATGGTTCCAAGCTTAACTTCAACTTCTTTAAATTGTGAGTCGTGTCAATTTAGTAAACATATCCGTAGCTCATTTCCTAATCGTGTCAATTGTCAAGCAGAGTAGTTATTTTCCGTTGTTCACTGTTATGTGTGGGGTCCAAGTCAAGTTGTATCGTCACTAGGATATCAATACTTCGTCACCTTTGTTGATGATTATTCTCAAAGTACTTGGCTATTTTTAATGAAACAAAGGTCAAAGATATTTTCCATTTTTCAAAATTTTTGCTCAGAAGTTTACACTCAGTTTGACATTTCAATCAAAACAATACATACTGATAACGCACGAGAATATCTCTCCGAACCATTTTAATCATTTATGGCCTAACAGGGAATGTTACACGAAACATCATGTTCTCATACCCCACAACAAAACAGTCTAGTCGAGCGTAAAAATAGGCACTTGGTTGAAACTGCAAGAATTCTTCTTCATGTACATGCTCTTGTACGTTTCTAGGGAGATGTTATTCTCACGGCATGTTATCTAATTAATTGGAAACCTTCATTTGTTCTTAAAAATCAGGTACCTTACTTTATAATTTATCCTACAAAGCCTCTCTATCATGTCTTACCTTCTACGTGCTTTGTTCATAATCTAAAACCGGGAAAAGACAGGTTGTCCGCCCATGCTTTCAAGTGTGTTTTTCTCGGTTATCCACGTTTACAAAAAGGATATTGCTTTTAGATTTTTTGAGTAACAGATGTCACAAAATTTCTACCGATGTTACATTTTTTTGGTTAAAATGTTCTTTCCATTATCTTCCATACCTCAACGTATATCTGAAGACCTTCCGCATCCGAGCCCCACTCTAGAGCCAGAATTTCCTCCAGTCTCGATTTCTACTCCAGAACCATCGCCGCTTCTTATTACATATCATCGACAGAATAAAGCCATGCAATCCCATGTTAGCCCCACAGAGTCTCTTCCGACAACCTTTGAAGTCCTACTCAATGATTTGCCCTCATTCGGCCCTGTAGAGATACAAAATGACTCATGCTCATCTCCTTCACCAACTCCTGCTCCAAGAATGCCATCCAGTCCTTTTGTCGCACTTAGGAAAGGTACTTGTACGACTAGTAATCCTTACCCAATTTATAATTTCTTGAGTTCTTACCGTTTATCTTCTTCATCTTCTGCCTTTGTTTCGTCTCTTTCGTCTGTATCTATTCCTAAAACAACAGGTGAGGCACTGGTAATTCCAGGATGGCAGCAGGCTATGGTTGATGAAATGATAGCTCTCCACTCCAATAGAACATAAAATCTGGTTCTTCTTCCTCCAAGCAAGACGACGGTGGGATGTAAATGGGTCTATACAATCAAAATGAAATCAGATGGACAAATTAATTGCCTTAAAGCTCGTACTCAGATTTTTGGTCTGATTATGGCAATACTTCTCTCCCGTTACTAAAATGGCCTTTGTTCCCTTATTTCTGGCTATGGCTGCTATTCAACATTGACTTTTTACCAACTAGATATCAAAAATGCATTCCTCCATGGTGAGTTACAGGACAAAGTTTATATGGAGCAACCTCCTGGATTCGTTGCTCAAGAGGAGTCTTCTGGATTGGTATGTCGCTTACGTCGTTCTCTGTATGGTCTCAAACAATCTCACCGATCTTGGTTCAGCAGGTTCAGTGCTGTTGTTTAGAAATTTGGAATGACTCGTTCTAATGGGGATCATACTGTTTTCTATCGACATTCTCCTTCTTGTTGTATCTATTTGGTGGTTTATGTCGATGACATTATCATCATAGATAGTGATCAAGATGGAATTAGACATCTCAAACATCTTTTCCATCATTTTCAGACCAAAGACTTGGGTCCACTTCGGTACTTTGTTGAGATTGAAGTTGCACAATCTAAAATAGGAATTGATATTTCTTAAATAAAATACGCGTTAGACATACTCGAAAAAACAGACATACTCCGATAGATCTCAATGTTAAACTTTTGTCGGGTCAAGGGGAGCCTCTTGCAGATCCGGCCAAATACGACAAATTGTTGGACGATTAAATTACCTCATATATACTCGTCCAGATATATCATTTTTTGTAAGTGTTGTTAGTCAATTTCTAGATTCACCTAGCAAAAGTCACTAGAATGTTGGGATTAGAATTCTTATATAAATCAAGGGAGCACTGGGCAAAGGATTACTATATGAAGACAAAGGTAATACTCAGATAATTGGATATTGTGATGCAGATTGGGTCAGATGTCCTATTGACAAACATTCTACCGCTGGATATTGCGTTCTAATTAGAGGGAATCTCATATCTTGGAAAAGAAATGGAATGTTTCTAGATCTAGTGCCAAGGCTGAGTATCGATCAATGGCCTTAACAACGTGTGAACTAGTATGGCTCAAAAGATTACTTCTAGAATTGAAATTTGGTGAAATAAAGCATACGAGGCTTATTTGTGATAATCAATCAGCACTGCATATTGTCTCAAATCTAGTTTTTCATGAAAGGACAAAGCATATCGAAGTTGATTGTGATTTTGTAAGAGAAAAAGTGTTAACAGGAGAAGTCACTACGAGCTATTGCAAATTAGATAAACAACTCGCAGATTTTATCACCAAGTCCCTTCGAGGACCTCGAATAAAACATTTATGTGACAAGCTTGACGCATATAATATATACATTCCGGCTTGAGGGGGAGTGTTAGAAAATAGTTAGTAGATGTTAGGAATTGGTTAGTAGTTAGTAGTTGAGAGTTAGATATTAAATGTATAGATATAAATGTACAGCCTATATATATGTATGTAGGGAATGACAACACAAATCAACAAAATCTTCTCTCTACTATCTCTATCTCTTCAATAAAAATCACGAACTTTTACCCATATGAAACTATTTGCTATAATACTCAAGGTCGTAACTTTTTTTTTTGTTTTTTTGCTCTTTTCCTTTTTCTTTCTGATATGTAGTTCAAATTTCAGAACTGCTTTGAAATCTTGAGACAAACCTTTAGTAAGAGCATCAAGAACTCCGTTCGAATCTAGATACTTCCTAAAAGCTTCTTTCTTTGCTTCCTTTTCCTACACAATAGGGGAAATTATAAGGTGAATATATAAAGAAGGTAATGACACATCAGATGACTTTAGCATCTTAATCCTAGAGGCCCCAATGTTATTGTGGGCTTCGGTTTCCTTTCAACTATTAGGTGAAATTGCAAGGTTAAAATAAGAAACAAGAGCTGACAAGGTATTACACCCAAAACAATGTCTCAGAAAAAATAAATTTTCTCCCAAAGCAATCTAGAATGTTTTATAAAATTGCACCTGTGAGTTTAAATGGGTGATACAGTTTCTGCAAACATTAATCTGTAAACCTGCTAAGCACCCTCAATAACATTTACTGCTACTCTTTAAATTTTCTGTATGTATAGTATTACGATTATAAAAGTCACATTATCATACAACCTGCTGATCCAACAGAACAAATCGAATGGAAAAGGTCTGCGAGCTTTATCCTATTTCAAGCATGTTTGTTCAAAAGGGAAAATGCCGTGCGTTAACTAACCCAAAAATGGGATTCCTACAAATGTGGACCATCGGATTGTTGGTGAAAGATTTGGTGCAACAGCTCGAATTTGTCACGATCTCATTTTCAGGTTGATTTTTAAGGGTGCATAGCATTACCCATTAGTGGGTGCAGTAATCGGGTTGCAATTCAGTGGTAATACCTGGACAAAAACGCTAGATGTCCCATGAAAACAAAAAAACAATGTTCTAAATCTGAGGCTAAGAATTTTAGGTAAAGATACAAGGGTCTAGATCTCTTTGGAATACTTTCACCACGGATCAACTCAAGGAACCAAAATTGCATTTTACGGGGGGAAATTATTCACGTACGGATAATCACGTATAGAAATGTTTATTTTATAAACACCTACGAGATTAAATCATGTGCATTAATCTTATTTTTAATGAAAATAGGCTGCGGCCACACATCTCGTACAAATTCGGTATCTGATATTCTAAACGAACATTATTACTCTTTTAGGAAAGCAATCAGCAAATACCCAGAACCCATCAAACAAAACTGTCATACAATATCTTTACATTCTCATGAAACCATTTACGGGCTTTACATTGTAATCAAATCTTTGCCAAAAAAAAAACATAAAAGATCTACTTTTTCTCAGTTATAATTTCATCACATTGTGTATATGGGTTCAGTTATAAGCAAAACTACAGCCTAATTAGCAATCAAATCCCAGGGGCAAAAGTGCTTATTTTTTTGGAGATCAATTGTACAAAGAATCTACAAACAAATGAAACGGAATTGAATAACTAAGCTAAGATCTGAAGCTAATGCAGCAAAATGAGGTAAGATCTGAAACAAATGCAGCAATAAGAAAGTGGGTTAAAAGAGGACACTAACCATTTTTTATTTTTCTATTGCATATCTGAAGACGGATGATCCACGGTGAGAGAGAGAGAGAGAGAGAGAGAAAGAGATAAGCTCAGGGCCAGATTATAATTATTGGGATTTCTTAAATAAGAGATCTTGGCACATAAATATTGCAGTCTCTGTTTTTCGAATTTTTAGAATTTTCACGATAAATGCAATGAGCAGAGAAATTTATTATTAATAATTTCTTTGATAAATTTTGTTTAACAAAATAATAAAATCATTGCTGACATTAGATGAAAACACATTTTAAAATTTTTTGTTATGCTATATGATTATTACAATAATTTTAAGAAAAAGAGGGGGATTGTTCGACGGAGTGATAGGTAGTTTCTGTCCGATAAATTTGGCCCGTTGATTTTTAAATGTGTGATTAAGATTAAAAAAGTATGTCTCCTATAAAATTTAATTGAAAAAAATTTGATTTTCTTTTAGCCATCGATTTTAAAATAAGCAGTCTAAATTTATTGGGCTGAGGCTGCCCATCAGCCCACGGATCAACCCTCCTTGGTCCAATTTTAAGAGATTGTGTA
>MKEJ01039768.1:0-10904 GCA_001753735.1 Embelia ribes
ATTTTTCGTGATCATGATTTGGCCTCAGGAAAAATTTAAACATGCTCAAAAATAAGTCGGCTTCGTGATAGTAATTTGGCTTTTTGGGCATATCTTGCAAATCTGTAACTCTAATTGAGACTACTAAAGTGTCATTGGAAAGCTATTTCAATCCTCTACAACTTTTATGTTTTGACAAAAGACTAATTCGAAGTATAGAGGGGTCAAAACGGAACCCGAAGTGGTCGGCCTGTTCAGTCAGCACTTAGCCGCGGGCCCCATGGGTGACTTTTGACTTATAAATGTATTATACACATTGTTTTTACACATATACACACACAAAAACCCAGCCACGGCTGGAAGAAGAAAAGGAGGAGAGAGGAGGGCTCGGGTTAGGTCGAATATCTATTTAATTATATACAAGATCGGCTTGCAATTAGAGAATATCTATTTAATTATATACAAGATCGAATGTCTCTGATATTATGTTTAGTTTATAATTGTAATAACCACAAATGTATAACTCACTATTGAAAAACGATTTGTAAATAAATGATACCTATATAGTTATATACTAGAGATGTTTATTTTTTATTGATACGAGAGAATAGTATTTTTAATAATATTCACAAGATTTTAGATATTACTCATAACCTATTGGAAGCCTAGGGCAGGCCCCTGAACTGGACTTAGTCGGAGGGCTGCTCAATTTGGGAGAACACCAAAAAAGGAAGGAGGGACCTCTAACTCAAAATTTTTTGAGTTAGGGTACGAGTCAAATTGTGAATAATAAAAATGAAATTTTATAATAAAAAATTATAGAGATATTTTTGTAAATATATATGAAAGATTTTATTTTTGTGACCTATATTTTAACTTTCATTAATGTTACATAATAATAGGGCTAAAGACTCTTGATCCCAAAACATATTGAAGTTAGCTCATCCTATGCCTATGGAACATTCTAATACTCATAGTTACAAGACTAATGATACTCATATCAATTCATTGTATAAATTTGAATTATGTGGTTTAAAATTGATTACATTACCATATATTCTCTATTTTTCTTAAAAGTAGGATGATGTGGTTAATTATAAATTACAGAATTCAAGTTTACACAATAATTTGATATAATGAGTTGTATCAATTCATTATACCAATTTATTGTACAAATTTGGATTGTGTGGTTTAGTATTGGTTACTTCACCACATATTATTTATTTTCCTTAAAAATAGAATGATGTAGTTAATCATAAACCACATAATTTAAGTTTGTACAATAATTTGATATAATGAGTTGGTATAAATATTATTACTCTAATTATAAACCTTAATTATTTCATGAGTAATAATATGCGTACTAATAACTTGTACCGAATTGTATTGTGTGGTTAATAATTAACAATATCATCACACATTCTTCCTATTTCTATAAAATAGGGTGATGTAACGAATTGTTAATCACACAATGCAATTCGATACAAGTTTTAGATATGTATATCATTGCTTTTCTTTTTATATGATTATATTATGTATGGAAACTCTCTTATTATTGGGCAATTTTTATAAATAATTTATATTTATATGATTATTGCAATTGTAAATCTAAATTTATTAATATGTGATGCCGGAGAATTAATGATGGGTAGCAACTCATTTTAACGATATCTCCTTAATAGCATTTTAGTGAAAATATATCGAAGGCTGAAAATAAGTACAAGCTGGATGTACAGTTATTCGATGAATTTTTGTACATATCTTCACTCAATTGAAAATCATAACTGCTCTTTCCGAGGACTTGAGGGCTTTTTTCTAAACCAGTTGAAACATTAGGTACTATTAATGTAATTTATCTAAAAAGCTTAGCTTCCAATATTTTTCCTCATAATAAAGTGCATATACTATAATCTTAATTTAGTAAATTAATTTCTGAACTGAATTAGGACTTTGGGAACTTCGCAGCAACGGGTGAAATCTGCAGAGAGAGAGAGAGAGAGAGAGAGAGAGAGATGGGGGACGAGAAGTCGACGATGACAGCGACGGCGAGTAGCAGAGATCGTGAGCTCCTCATACCCGTCGCCGATGATGACGTGGCCGAATCCAAGCCGTCCTCGTCTTCCGCCACCTCCTCTCACCACTCCGGCCGAGAGGTCAATTACTGTACAGATTAATCTTCAACGATATTGTATTTATTGCATAATTCAGTTTGGTTATTGATATTTTTCTCTTTTGTAGTATGCTTGATTTGTGAAAAACTTAAAACGAAGCGTAGGAACAAAATTAAAATCAGATTTCTTTTAATTTTTTGTAATTAAAATGGTACCCTTTTAGTTGATCCCTTTTTAATTTCTAATGCACTTTAAAATCACATATTCCAAGGGCAATCCCAGCGGAGCATGATGGGAATCAGGATTAGAATGTGGGGTGTTGAGCCTCATACAAAATTTTTTAAGGAGGCTAAAGGTCATAAATATTTTGTATAGGGGGGTTGAAGTTGCATAAAAAAATTACACTAGGAGCTAGCTTGTTTGCCACTTTTAAGTTTGAGCTTTTCTCATTTTTTACTTAATTGCTAGATTGTATTTGGATACCCAGCTTTTAAGCTAAGTTTATATGCTGTTATGGCCTAAATATACTGGAAGTTTTAAGCTAGACGCATTCATATTTTTTCTTGGATAGGAAAAAAATAGCTTATTTGCTCAAAAGTTGCAGCCAAACGAACCCCGAGGCTCCTTAGCTAAGTCACCAAATCATTGGTGGATAGGGGATGTTCTCACTCCTAATCCTCGTTCTTGCTGCTGCTTTTGCTCTATTCTTACCGTTTTTTGAACTACCAGTCTGATACTCTCCCGCTTCCGCTCTTACTCTTGTTTTCGCTCTCAATCTCGTTTCGCGAACTGGTGACTTAACTCCTCAGTAGAGCCATTCTAGCGAGCACATCCAAGAAACCATTAATGTCCAAATAATCCATATTATCTCACATTCACAATGACAATCTATTAAACCATTGGTGTCTATAAAACACCATAAGTGGGATAGTCATTCTAATGACGCTCAAGCCATAATCTATCCAATTTTTAAGTTGCAAGAAATAAAATTTAAGAAGTAACATTTTTTTTTTTTTGGAAAAAATTAAGTTAATGACACTTGTCCATTTGAATATTACCAAGCACTTGTGACTTTTCATATATCTAGTCCGTTCATAGTATGTACCCACTACAACTTTTGCTTTTACTAAACATTAAAGGCACATGTGACAGAAATAAAGCAGTAACTAAATTTAGTAAATGATAATGAAAATAAGAAGAAAATGGAAAGCCATCACATTTTTAGAAACCAACTTGGTCAGCCCAAAAATATGCAAAAACTATGTAATGTATTACAGCTTTACACACTCGTGTCCATTGAGGAAAGCAAATTTCTATGGATTTCTACATCTGGGCCATCATGTAATTCTCTATTTTAGAGGCTTAGATATAGAGATAGCGATAGAGACAGAGATAGAAATGCCTTTTACTTTATTTGTGATAATTGGGCCTTGGGCACGTGTATAGGGTAAAAAGTTAGTTATAGTCCGATTTGGTAATTTATTGGTGTTTTCAAACGAAAAATGGACATTTTTTTGGGTTATCTCTATGATATTTTAAAGGACTAAAAGATTCTCATATTTGTTAAATGATTTTTAACGTAAATTCTCTTTTTAATACTAGGAAACTCAATTGGTATGAGGTTTTTTTTTTCTAAAATAGCATATTCTTTTTGTTGGCCAGTGTATCATTTATTACGAAACTATTATTTAATTTTTTTAAATTAAGTTCACCTAGTAATTACTACAAGAAAACTCATTTAATTACTACTAGAAAACTCATTTGCACATGACACTTTTTTTAAAAATAAAAAATAAATAAATAATCCGGCCATTTTGAAAAAATTACAAGACTCTCCCCTCCCAAATACGGGTTTGGGATCTAGTTTTGCAAAACTTAAATAATGAAAGCATTTACTAAAATAGTTAATTATGTCCTAAAATTTTGTAGAAAATTAGAGGGGAAAAAAAGGGTAAGTACTAACCGACTAATTACGGGCTCCAATAAATTTTAATTTAAGCCTCCGTCAATCCCTTTCCAAACCATCGGATCAGTGTTATTATTGTTGAGACTGAAAATAGTAATTTATATTCCAATGATTGGATCAAATTTAAAGCTAATAATGATTAAAAAATTAAATTGGAACGGGCAATAATTAATATTTATTGAACCTTGTCTTCCTTATTTTATTCACGAGTTTACTTAATAATTCTTCTTTCAATTTAGAAACTTTAATGTGGTGTTGGTACGATTAGAAAATAAATTAAGCTGCTAACTTTTGGTCCTTAATCCACCTAAACCAAGGCAATCTGGCAAATATAATGGTTCTAATTTATAACCTATAAATCTTAGCGTAACCCTAGATCCAGCCACCTATTTTTCTTCGTAATGAAGCCTAAGATAGAAAAAAAGGGTTAATTTAGCGTAAAATTTACGTTACACGCCTTGTTAGGTTAATTAAGGTTGTCCCATCGTTGATATGCTAATTTTTTCCTTGAGAACTGAAATGGGGTGGGATATGAGATTTAAGAAATTTTGTTTGTTTTTTTAAGTGTCTCTGATTTAGAATACTGATATGACCTTGTGACTGTCATGGGAAACAGAAAAAGTCTATAGCTTTTACATGCGCCCCTCTCCCCCTCCCTCTTTTCCATTTTTTGCATTATCTTCATGCTTTTTTGGGTTTGTGTAAATATAAAATGGTCAAATATAAAATGGTCCCCAACTAAAAGCCTCGTTCAAAGAACGCAACAAGGGATTTACAATGGTGCATATGTACTAAATAAGTTCTTTAATCCCATTTGTGATTGGTTTCATATGATGGTCCCCATTATTGTAAAAATATTTATTTGTACTATATGTAAAATATTTTTGGAAGATGTCCATGGACCACACATATTCCAAATATTTATAAGATTAGCGTTCCAAATCGTAGAATAAAGTAACATTATTGTCCTAATGCAACCATAAAAGTTACATGTTACCTATTTCTATTCTTAGAATGGACCACTTGAATATATGCTTTACTGGTCAGCACCTCATAGCATCTGCAGATTGTTCCGAACTTTGTGCCTAACCTATTTATATATATGTACTACATAATATATATGCATATAACTAAATCCATATTTTATTTGTTAACTTGGAAAAATGCTTTCAATTTAATTATAATAATCTGCCCTGAAAAACCTTCATGGTAAGAATAATCGGAAAGGTTTATGATCTAGGGCTTTTTGGGACAAGTGATAATAGGATGAAACTTACTTTTTCTTCTCTCAAGTTTATATGTTGAAAATCTCTAGCCGTCGAGGAAGGCTCATTTTCATTTTCGTGTATTTCCACTTTAAGAGCACGAGTATTTGGGATCGAGGATATTGTTTACAATTTTCAATTTGATGAGAACTTAGGCTCTGTTTAGTGCAATAACTTCTGATGAAAGATGCGACGTAAATGGAAATTCATTACGGAAAACGACGGTTAAGGATTCCAAAGTTGAAATCCTCGTAAGTGGCTTGGCCTGTGCTAGACTTTTTAGCATACGACACTTGGCCTGTGCTAGACTTTTTAGCATACGACACTTGTGTTGGCTAACTAGGGCGAGTTTAACTACATGGAATAACCGCTGTAACAACAACGAGATAAGTAATTCCAATCTTCTGGAAGCATGGATCTTCCTTAAGACAACCTACTATCCATCATTGGCCGGTCTGAAACTAATTTTTATCAAATATGACAGGCTCTTTTAATGTTTTGGAAAATCCAAGCCGTGCGATGGTGGGTTTATCAAGACAAGTGCAACGCACGTAGAAGCTATTAGTTCCAAGCGCTACAAAACCCTGAGGAATGTAAAGCTTCACGCAGCGAGCATTAAACTTCTCGAGGAAATCAAGCGGGAAAGTTTCTTAGATACATGAACATAAAGCTAGACTTGGAAGGAAGCAATCATAACTGTGCCCAACTGCGGGGAATAATATGACACATATTAGAAGACCTAAAATTTTTATTATTCTGGCCAAAGGAGCTAGTGCTTTTAAGTTATACTAAAGTTTTTTTCATAAAAACACACCCCACTTGAACTTAAAAATTGCACAGTCCAAACAAACCAAATACATAATCATCCAAGTGTAATACAAGGTCAATTCGATGTTGGTGCCGATGCGTTTAAAATAATTTTTTAAATAATAATAAGACCAAATAATAAATTGGGAATGCCCAAATTTATTTATGAACTGTAAATAAAAATAGAACTTGTAATATTACAATGTTGTTACAAATGAAATTACTGAAATATAGAGACTGTATGCATTAAAATCCCAAACGAAACCACAGTTTTACTGGGGTACTCGAAGTGCTTCTGATCTGTGCTGACAAATGGAATCACAAGATAAAACGTCTGCTAACTACGTCCTAACGAAAGCTACAATCTGATTGCCTGGTTGAGCTTCTTGTGGTGAGTAATTACCTTTGGAGGCTCTTTGTCGCACCTCGAAATCCTAAGGGGGAACTCGGGGACGTGAGTTCTTAACAAAAGAAAAAGAAATGAAGAAAATAAAATATATAGATGAAAAGAAGAGATAATAATACTACATCTACGCCATTCATATCGCATCTGCACGTCGTTGCAACACGATCCTATACACATTTTACAGCATGATCATCAACAACATGTATACAAATAATTACGTTAAAAATAAAAGAGGAAGACCAGCATCAACTCCAGAAAATATAAATATACATCACTGAATAAAAGTAAACATATCTGTTTACTTATACAACACTACAAACTGTATGCTTATCAAAACAAAAAGGAAATAAATGTGTTAACCCTACTTTTTATTAACTATTTTTTTATGATAACTAAAATAGATAATTCATTTATTAATACTCACATTTTGTTACTAATATTTGTTAAGTGGTTAAGGAAAGAAATCGAGCTGGAAAATGAAATAACAACAAACAGATTGCAACCACATTCGGACACGCGATCACATACAGACATCGACCATATGCGGACAATATGCCAACAACATACGGACAAGTGACCACACATGGACAGAAGATTGAAAGCATACATACAAGTGTCCGTATACGAACAAGAAGATGACCGCATGCGGATAGAAGCTTGATCATAAAAATGGTTGATTCACTACAATATTTGAAGAACTTCTTCCAGAAACTTGAAGCCACTACAACACTATAAATAGAGACACTCGAGAAGCTGTTCAAATCATCTAACACCAACAAACATTTCTCTGCTTCTCGCTCTTATTTATTTTCTAAATATTCATAGTTTTTATAGCTTGGTTCTAACTTGAGGGGTTGTCTCAAATAGAAAGGAGCTGGCATTTGTAAGGCTAGTAATTGATGGAAACTTCTATTGATAAAAGGAACCTCAAGCAACGCTTGGAATAGTGGATATAGGAGATCAACGGATCTTTGGTCAAACCACTATAAAACTATGTTTGCATTTCTTTTTCTTTAATTATTTACATTCTAGTTGTTTTATTCACATTCCTGTTTAAAGTAATTTTATTTGCTAAAAATGTACTTAAGCTTTACTTTAACACAATTCACTCTCCTCTTACATTTGCCTAAAAGACAACATAATGTATACATAGACAAAAGAACCAATCTATACCTTGGCAATACTATAATGCTATGTCTACGCTATCAGAGTACACTACAAAATAAAATACATAATCTTGCGCTAATGTATGTGCACCAAAAATATGTACATATGCCCGAGCATCTAATGATACTCCATGTCTACCTTTGCACCTATAAAGCCACACATGTATCCAATATATTAAAAAAGAAAATATACAGTTAGCTAATAAACTGAATGATAAAGAAGAGACTAGACTATATGCATTGTGAATGGATGCATGACTACACATAAATATCATATGAGCATAAATGAAATTATGATCATATATGCAATGCAAGCCCACACACACTTCCAAGCCAACGCTTTAAAATATTTTATTGGGACTAGTATCACCACGCTTTGATAAATCGTTACGGCCACCACCCGCTGGTGACATGACCGAGCTTTATTGTTCACCACCCGTCGGTGATGTAATTAATGGTATAATCCCAGATCTGGTTTTCCGACTCTCATGATAAGACTGCATGACCTCATTGCTAAAATCTACACATTTTATATTTTTAATACATTTATGTCTTGAGAATTGAAAGGAGTACATCCATGCATTTTATTTGTAAAAATAATTTTCTTTCAAATAATCCGTACCAACGCAACACCACTCTATGCCACATGAATGCAATGAAATGCATTCAACATGATAATGAACAGTGCTTAAATATGAATATAAACTAAGCATATAATGAATTCCAACCTTATTCTACGCATTTGCGACTTATTGAATACGTTTAAGACATCTATACATAACAATGCTTATATGTAGTTTCACTACGCGTCTTTTCGTTAACGCCTATTCTACACCCATGTAACGGGGTGCTGCTCTACACCCCGCAAGGACGACTTTCTCTTGAGCCCCGCAATCGGATCGAAACCCGTACAATTCTGTCAAAGCGACAATAATGGTCACAGTATAAAAACAACAATGGAACTACAATACATAATTATAAGCAACAACACCGCCACGTAATTATGCACAACATACCTCGTATAATCATATACTCCCCGCATACCATGCAACAATAATATTATAATGCAGCGCTTAATATTATTATTAAAACAAAAATATTTAGTCGAATTTTCAGGACGATACATTCTTTATGGCTGTGTATGTTGCAAAATGTAAGTATGTTGTGCAATTTCTGGATGGTAAAAATATGAGACATGACTACTTTTTTATAGGCATGAAATACCTATCTCATAAGTTTAAATACTAGCCAAAGGCCTCAATTAATAGGGAATTAATATGCAATCCAAGGTTTCCTTTTATAATCTCTTGACATTCTTTTAATTTTTGAAATTTTTGGGGCTTTTATGTAATTTTTAAAACTATTTAATAATCAATTGCATATTTTGAATTTGGATTTGAACCACACATGCGCCCCCAACTCCAGCCTTGACCTTGAACCCTAACCCTAACATTGATCAACAGCCAAGCCCAAGCCTCAGTCCCAGCAAAGTTGTGATGCGGTTGAATGGGCACACATGTGTATGGTGCTTCACCTCTATGTGCATGTTAGATTACATCTCTTAAAAGTACATATGATTATATATAAACAACCCATTGACCATTTAATTCATCAATGTGGGATAATTCTCACAAACTCCTTTAAACATCTCACTATGAAATTAATTTCTATTTACCCTATCTATAGTTTTAACGGTGTGAATATACTATCTCGAACCTTACACTCCGTGTTTTAAAATCATCCCGAAAATGGCCAAAAATATTATGTAGACCACACATAAACATAGGCACAAAGTTATTTGCTCTTATAAAATTCAACTTAAAAAAATATACATGAAAAATAATAAATTTTTGAACATTCAAAATACGAACTAACTAATCTCTCTTCAAAGATATTTGTAGTACCTCGATATGATATGAGTGTAAAATTGCAAATTAAAAAATATATATATATCGGGTATTGCAATATAAGAATTTGTAGTTCTTTTGACATCTTTTACATATTTTGACACATAGTTATGAAAATAGAAGGGAAAACTTGACCTTAAAAATGTCACAACTATGGAATCTGAATACCCCGAGTGCGCGAGATTTTTCAAAACATACGTATAACTTTTACTTAAAGTCTCCCACCAAAGTTACCTCTAATGCCAACTTCCTCATCATGCAAAACTTAGTACATCAACATAAAAAATCTTATATTACAAAATACTTGGCTCGTCTAGTTCAAAATATATTTCCCATAAGTTCATTTGTACTTGTAACGACCTAATATTCTAAAAAATATAGATGTAGCATAAAAGGTCCAAATACAAGTCTGAAATACAGAAATACAAGCCCAAATGGTCTTATGATCATGTTTTATGGTCGCACAATACAATAATACAAATACCTTGACCTATGACCTACATATGTGTGGAAAAATAAAATTGAAGTACAACAACTGAAGATAGGGGTGCGCCCATTCTTAAATGAGCTTTAAAATGTCATAACTCAAAATCCCTGACGTTTTCATGTAAAAGATAGTGACAAAAATAACCAAGTATGTACAATAAAAAATGATATCCAAATCTACTGAAGATACAACAAAATATATTTCATTATTTGACATGAAAATAAAACATAATATCTCAATAATGTAATAGGTATAATACAATCTGATATCTCACCACTATCAACCTATGCATATCTAAATAATATATATATATATATATATATATATGAATCGCCAAAATAAAACCAAAAGTAAACACAAATGATCTTTACGCATAAAGTCAATGCAAATGGAAGGGCCGCGAAGACCGAATCACTCTTAGACATCTAGATTCTAAGGTCATTCATTTGCAATAAAACCTTGGTTATCTAGCTACTAAGGCCTACAATATACTTTAGTCATTTAGCTACCAAAGTACAAAACAAACTCTGGCCATCTAGCTACTGGAGCTTAAAACAAAATAAAACCCTGGTCATCTAGGCACAACTCAAAACAAAGCTATGGTCATCTAGCAACCAAAGCCTAAACCAAAGAAATCTATTTTAACTATCAATATTAGTTTCGTGTAGTTGTATCACTACTCTTAGACAATAGTTTCTAAGTCCCAAAACCCACCCTTGGACATCTAGCTTCCAAGTTTAAACCAAATATGATCACTACAACTTTTATGATTAAGTTATCTATCATTATATTTCCAAAATTTTGTATTTT
>MKEJ01039774.1:6775-19355 GCA_001753735.1 Embelia ribes
AACTAGTGTGATGATTTCTTTAAGCTGCTTTTGAATGCCTATTTGTTTGCGATTAGTTTGAAATTGTTTGTACGTATTGGTGACACGTTCATTGTAAAGCTAGTTGTTGCGTTAGGCTGATAATAGATAGGGGCACTGGAAGTTGATGGCTGTTCCAAGTGCCCGTATTCTTGTTAGTAAATCAATATTTGTATTTATTTGTAGTCCTCTTCACGGGAAATTTGTTCACTATTTTCGCTGTGATATAAAAAGCGTGTGTAGACTCTTTGATTCCACGGCAACCCGATGGGTGGAAATAACTGATTATCGAGTGCTTATACTGTATAGTATGCTCATGTTTTTGTATTCGTACTTTTCTCTTTTATTATTATATGTATGATGCTCAAATTTTGTCCGGAGTTTCAACATGTTGTACATTCTGGAGGAAACGGAATCTATATGACTAAATGACTGAGTTTATAGTACTTAAAATATACGCTCTTTAGTGCACTGCTATGCTATACTATACTATACTATACGTCGATGTGGCTGAGTTATTTGATTGGGCTGTAACAGTGGTAAGCAGAGCATGAAGGCTCATCAAGTTGAAAGTCTTGGAAATGCCTGCCTAAGCTTGTCTCGTTAACACCTTCATTGTTAAAGAGTCGGGAAAACTACCAAGAGTTTTCGCAACTAATATTAAATAGTGGCCGCACGCTCGATGCATGAACATTTATCCGTATGTAATTCGCAGTTTGTTCGTGAACCTAATTACTGATGGCCTCTTTGCCTGTTTAATGTAAATGCTAATTTCATGTCCAACTCCCAAACAAGTAAATCTAGAGTGTAAGATTTTATCATTCTAGTTAGGCGATTCCAATTCATTAAGATTTTATGGTTTGGATAATGATAATTAGTCTTATTTTATATCCATATTATTACAAAATAAAAAAGGCGGGAAAATTAACAAGGGGCTTTCAGATTAAATCTCCAAATATCTCCCTCCATCTCTCTCTCTCTCTCTCTCTCTGATGAGAAGTCACTCCGACTCCGGTGGCTCCTACATCTCATCAACGCCCCCGAGAGACGCCAACCCGCCGCAGTCGCCGCCGCTCACTTCTCTCTCCTTCTCCCAGCAATACAAAATCAAGCTCGCATCTTTCATTTCCACTCCAAACCCTAAACCCAAATCGAAACAAAACCCCAAACCCTCCTCGATTCCACCATCGAAATCTGCAAAAATTTGCCGGAGATCCGTTCAACCCGTCCCGCTAATTACCTCCCCTGATCTATCCCACCAATCGAAAATCAAGCTCACATCTTTTAATTCCACTCCAATCCCTAAACCCAAATCCAAAGAGAGCCCAAAACCCATCTCGACTCGATCATCGAAACAAGTAAAAATTGACCAGAGTTCCAGTCAACCTGACCCTGCAATCCCCTCCCCGGATTTCTCCCACTTACCATTCCAAATCCTCCGTAAATTTGATCAAAATGAGGAAATTTGTAGTGATAAATCAGTAAATGTTACTGCTGGGGGTTTTTGTTCATCAAAATTCGCTTCTTTTTCGAAAATTCAAAGATCCAATTTCACCTTAGAGCCTATCGAGGATGATTTTATGGGTATGGCTTCAAATGGGCAGAAATTCGGAGAAACGGTTGCTGAGAATTCGGTTAAACCTGTGAAAAAGCATCCTAATTTGATAGGTGGGAGCAACATCCAGGTATTGCCTGTGAAGCGTTTGATGAAATGTGGCAACGAGGGGAATTTCGTGAGATTGAACATTAATGGGTATGGGAGTAAGTCCAAGTTTAAGCGAACTGGTAAGAATCACAGTTTCACTAGTCGAAAATCGTTTAGAGGGAGAAAGAGAAAATTTGGGAAAGCAAGCGAAGAGAGTGAGAAAAAAGGTCTGGACGAATATGGATTGGTTTTGGAGAAGGGGCTGAGATCAGAAGAAGAAGAGGCATTGATAAAAGAGGCGGTGCTGGGGGTTCGAAATGAAGTGTCAGATGAGAATTTGTTGAAATTGTTGAAGGTGACTCACGGGTACGAGACGTTTCGAGATGGGCAGCTAAAAGCGATCAAGATGGTGCTTTCGGAGAAATCAACAATGTTGGTTTTGCCAACTGGTGCAGGGAAATCCCTGTGTTATCAATTACCTGCAATGGTTTTACCAGGGATTACGCTTGTTGTGAGTCCATTAGTTGCTTTGATGGTTGATCAACTCAAAAACCTACCTCCAATGATTGGAGGTGGCCTTCTTTCTAGTACTCAGGTAGCCCTGGGCTATAGATATATCATATATTTGTGTGTGTTCCGGTATGTAACTCCTTTCATGCTATGTTCACTATCTGATTTCATTGTTCTTGTTTTGTAGACACTAGAAGAAATGTCTGAGACACTAAGGCTGCTACAGGAAGGGTCTATAAAGGTGAGTTTTTGTTGAAGATTTTAAATTTATGCGAGGCTCCTCAAAATGTGTGTTTTTAATCCTTTATTTACTCTAGAATAACTTTTTGATAATGTAAAGATTATTGGATTCGCATGTGTGGGCAAGCATGTGTCTGTGCATGTTTGTGTTTAATTTGTTTGTATATTCGAGAATTGTTTTCTTATACAGACCGTTAGTCGTGGGTCACATTTTTAAAAGTTTATTCTTATTCAGTTTACGTTTTAGGTGCTTTTTGTTTCACCAGAGAGATTTTTAAATGCAGAGTTTCTATCAATGTTCTCTACCACCCTGCTCATATCTCTTGTGGTGGTGGATGAAGCTCACTGTGTATCTGAATGGTGAGTTATTTCTATTCGCTCATAATATTGCTTTTGGATATCCTTAGGTTTCATATTTGACCATCTCATAATCAGATCTTTTTACAGGTCTCATAATTTCAGACCTTCATATATGAGGCTGAGGGCATCCTTACTTCGTACTAAGCTTAATGTGCAATGCATTCTTGCGATGACCGCAACTGCTACGACTAAAACTTTGAACGATGTAATGTGTGCTCTAGAGATACCCTCGTCGAATCTCGTGAAGACAGCACAGTGGAGGGATAATTTACAATTGTCAGTTTCTCTCAGTAGAAATAGGCAAGCATATACATACATCTTTTCAAATTTTGGTGTTGTTTTGTTTTTCCTTAGCACGTACAACTGAATAATTTATATATCATCCCTCATATTTCTAACGAGCAGAATGAATGACCTGATGACATTGATCAAGTCTCCCCCATATGCAAAAATCCAAAGCATCATTATTTACTGCAAATTTCAGGTTACTTTTGCTTTCTAAGCAATTTAATGTATATATTAGTGTATTTATCGTTCCCTCTTGAGTATTATGTTTTTTTTATATGGTAATGGCGATATCATTTGATTTTTTTTTCTTTTGTCATATTTCAGTCTGAAACTGACTCGGTAAGCAAATACTTGCGCGACAATAATATTTCATCAAGGGTGCGTGTCCATTCTCATTTTTTTTTTATTTTGTTGAGTAATTCTTGGAAAGAAATTCCTTTATAATAATGATAATGAGGACTATTTTTCCACTTATATTCAGAGTTACCACAGTGGCATAACGCCAAAAGATCGAAGTCATATTCAGAAGTTGTTTTGTTCCGGCAAGATAAAAGTTGTAAGGAAACTATGCTGTTGCATTTGGAATCTTTGTGTGAATTTCATCTTAAAACATGAGAAGTCCTTTCTATTCACTAGCATTCTTTTTCTATGGAAGGTGGTTGCAACTGTGGCATTTGGCATGGGGCTTGACAAGAGAGATGTTGGAGCTGTAAGGATGATGCCCTTTCTTGACATGCTTATTTGATTCGTTTACATATTCTTATTTTTGAGAAAAAGTTAAACGATTTTGTCATGAATGGGTGCCTAAATTGCATATTTATCAAAAGAAATAAAGATTATTACCAATGATGTATATCCTGAAAGATGAACTACATATGTTTGCACACTTGTCGCTAATTTGACACTCTTATGAACTGGTTTAGACTCTTTGCATTTAAAGGTGTAACCAATGAATACGCGCCAACATAATTTATATGTTGTCTTCATTGAACTATCCCGTATTCCTTTCACTCTATATGCTTTGAGTGGAGTGCAAAATTATTGACGTTACACTGAAGGTTGTTAAATGCTTTTGTGTTGAATCTCAGGTTATCCATTACTCTTTGCCAGAGAGCTTGGAAGAGTATGTTCAAGTGGGTCTTTTTTCCTATGGTTGGTGTCGCTAATACATTAGTCATCCCCATTTTAAAAAATGACCATGAAGTGTCGGTTTTATGTAGGAAATTGGACGTGCTGGGCGAGATGGTCGACTATCTTATTGCCATCTACTTTTTGATGATAACACATACTTTTTCCTTCGAAGTCTAGCATACAGGTGGTGTAATTTCTTATATTCTTGAGGAATAATATATTAGTTTGCAAAATTTTAAATTTACATCGAGTATATTGTATCGCAGTGATGGCGTGGACGAATATGCAGTTAGTAGATTCCTCTCTCAAGTTTTTGCCAATGATGTGGATTCTCATGGAAAAATTTGTTCACTAGTCAAAGAATCAGCATCTCGCAAATTTGATATGAAAGAAGAGGTTATATTCTTTCCAATTATTACTTTTACCAATTGAGGTCTTTTATACCTGAAACATACTCTGGAGCTTGGTTCATAATGTTGTAACCTAATATGTCTCTGTAGAAAATACGCCTAGAGACTTTACCCTTCAAAACCGACTGATAATGTGAAGGTTTCCAATCGGAATATATATACTTAGTTAAGCTCATATTTCAATCAATTTGGGACATATTACCTAGCATCATTGAGCTTGAGTCTATCTTCTTCATGTGTATTTGAACAGCTACTGTTTTATTTTGCTTTTACAGGTGATGCTGACAATTTTAACACAACTGGAATTGGGTGAAGTGAAATACTTGAATGTCCTTCCACAGATAAATGTGACTTGCACTTTAAACTTCCATCAGGTGGGTTGCAAAATTGTGGTAAACCTTCTTTCAGCTTATTATTTATCACCAATTGATCGGAGCAGACATATGCCAGGGAGGTCATTTTATTAATTACCTTGGTATAAGCGCTTTGCTATTATTTTCTTGTTTCAGGCGGTCTAAATAGAATTCAACTTAGCTGAAAAATGCCAGTTTCTTTATTCTTGCTTGGTATTCATTACTTTGGGAAATGTTAAGCTTATCCCATTCCACAGACGAATCTAGTTTAGCACTTGACTAATATTTTGTCAACAATTGCAGACAACTCCTGCATTGCTTGCTGCTAAGGACCTCGCTGTTGCAGCAATTCTGAAGAAGTTAGTCCTGCCCTCAAAATTATATATGAGTGTAGTCCTTCATTTTGTCAATAACCCGACGTGATATTTTATTGTGGTTCAATTTTGCTAACCTCAAATTCTTGGGATTAAGGCTTGTTTGTAAGTTTGTTTGGTAATCCTTTTTTTTAGTACACTAGACGTAAATAGCTTTTATTTCCTTCTTATTGCTTTTGCTAAAAATAGGTCATACTCACCATTTCAGGTCTGATATGAATCATGGGCAATATGTTTTTGATGTGCCAGCTGTTGCAAACAGCACCAGGGTATCTCCTCTTGACATAGTTAATCAGCTGCAAACTCTGAAGGTCTGTGATTTAAGCAGTTATGTGTTACTAACTTGAGGGGTTTGATGTCTTTGATCTTTTTCAATGGACTTTCCATAAAACTGATTAGTTTTCTTTGTCATAGGCAAAGGGAGAGATCACCTATGAGATGAAGAACACAGCATACTGCTATACCATTGTAGATGTCCCAAAGGATTTCGTTTCTCTCGCAGCACATATTACGAAGTGGCTTTATGATGTTGAAAACTGTAAGGTGATTGATTATAATAATTTCATTTTTCATCTTGATCTTATAAATGGAATCCCGAACCATGCATCTGCTTTTATGTAACCTTTTGTTATTTTTGGGCGTCACTTCAATATCTCAAGGATATATGCACTTGTCTGAGTTCACTTCTTGGGTCGTTGTGCAATCAACTAAATCTTGGATATGTGATCTGCAATACCTATAGTCAGAGAAACCCATTCACATGAGAGCACTAGTTAAATAGTCTTCTAAAGGCCACTATGTAGTCGGTTTGGTTGGATAACGCCATGTGTATCTTTGTTTTCTTTTCTTGTTTTTGCCTTGATTTCCCAATGAACTTTGTTGTGCTGTCAACATAGGTCCGAAAAATAGATGCAATGTTCAATACAGCAGCTTTTGCAGTGCAATCATGTAACAAGATGAATGGGTGCAACGATTCTCTGCATACGCCATGCCTGCAGAAAATTATTTTGGATTACTTCAATGGAGATCATGACATCGATATACCTAATAAGATGGAGCAAAACAGGTTAAATAACCTGAACTCTGCAGTAATTTATGGTTATGTAATTTAGCGGGTTGAACATATATCTTTATAACCTTATACTTCTCATGTCTTTCCCCATTTTTTGGAACTTTACGCCTTTCACCATCTAAGACATAAAAAGAAATGTTTCCACGAGTTGAATTAAACTAGCACTCAAAATACCAACTACATCATATTTTTCATCCACTCTTTATTACAGCTTTGCGACTTATTTCTCTTTCATCTACTTTTAGTTTTTTCTGCTACTAATGAAAACGGTTTTGTATTTGCAGCCGGTTCTTAAGGGCAGATATAAAGGTGAGGCTATATCCAAGGTCGTTGATTGTTGTAATTTAGGAAATAATTGTTCTATAATATGTAGTAATTTTTTCTCTTGTTGGGTGTTGCAGGTTTTTTTGCAGAGTAACTCTCAAGCCAAATTTACTCCCAGAGCTGTTGCACGGATAATGCACGGTATTGCTAGTCCAGCATATCCTTCTGCAACTTGGTCCAAGACACATTTCTGGTACGGAAAATAGTTCACATACTTGAAAAAATTTACAAAAACTCTGTACAAACACCTATGTAGTTATATCATATGCGTTGATCTTGTTTTTAAAAAAAAATCAACGGATAAGATGTAACCACGTAGGTGCTTTTGCAATTTCTATACATGATTTTTTCTTTATTTCTGTACTCTCCTGGTATAAATGGAAAAGATGTTTAATTTTAATTTTGCGGTACTGATTCAAATTGAAAGAGACTTGAGTAATATCCCGATGCATAGAATTGATCAGATAAATGACTCACGTGAAAACATGCAGTATCCGCTTTTCTAAAGACCAGATTAGTCGGGCAAAAATACACAGGCCTTACCTTAGTGAAACATGAGATGATACGAACAACATTTTATCAAAGAAGTGCAATTTCTTTTCCCTAATGTATTTGTGCCCATTCTTGCTTGGTACGATCCTCCTTTTTCCGGCAAATAATAAGAATTGAACTGTGGTTGGCAGGGGAAGATACATGCGCGTAGACTTTAATGCAGTCATGGAAGCGGCCAAAGCAGAACTCATGAGTTTCGTTAAAAGTGATAGGCCTTGATGTCCCCAAAAATAACCAGAATGCTACGAATTTATCAAATATTCCCTTAATATGTGAATAATTTGTTGTTACTCCTTATCTATAAATGAAATGTTAACAATTTTTTGCAGTTGTCAATTCAAATACCTGAACAGTACATTTGTGAATAGTTTTGCCTGATCATACTTGAAGTCATTGAAATAATAGTTGGGATACAAGTCATATTCCATGAGCCTCATCATGCATAAATTGGCATATCAATAATTCTACTAGAGGATTTCTAAATCCAGAAATTAGTAAAAGTTGATTGCGTGAATTCAGAAAATGCCACTAATATCCTAGACTATAGTAAGAATTCATTCCTATTATTTTTATTTTTATTTTTATTTTTCTATTCTTCAACATAAAATTTCTAGTGATAAATTTCTAGTGATCAAACCATTTAGTATAAGAAGAAAACGCTCTGGCAAGCACCGGCTGTCGCATATCCGGATAATCGACACCACGTTACAATTGAAACAAATAGAAACAAAAGGTGGTATACAAACTTTAGTGTATCATATTATCGGAAGAATATTCGATCATTGTGACCGAACTCTTTTCTCTCGACGTCTATATAAGCCTTCGTCCTTTGGATCATAAGCATTCACATTGCTTGGATAAAGATAAAGAGATGGACGCAGAGAGAAATGGCCAGGAAAAACATTTTTCCCTTTTAGGTCCTCATTTTTTCGGGTTCATGAATATGGTGATTACGACAAAGGTATGTACCAATCAGGGACAGAGCTAGGAATTGCCGTAATCAGCACGATTTACTTTTATACATAAAATGTAAAAGTTATTCACATAATTTTTTAAAATCACCACGGTTTTTAGCGAATGATTACTTAAATAATATTTTAAATGTTTTTATATGCATTAATTGTTCTGAAAAATTTCCATTATATTACTGGTATGGTAAAACACTATATGAGAAGTTAAAACAAATATCAATTGTAGACTTTAATTGATCAATAACTATAATAATATAATGAAAAAAAAAAAAATTAAAAGTAATAGTGAGGTGTTCATAACTTGTACATAAGTCTTTCTCATGTTAAATTTGACGTTATGCACAATAATTAATTATAATATTGTAATGAACTTGAATAATAATAATAAAATGAAAGATAGATTATGGAAACTGAATTAAAGAAATGAAACTAAATAAAATAGCAAAAAATGGCCACAATGGAGACTCAAACTCCAATAAGCTATAATGCTCAGTACAGCATGTGTAACTAAATCGGACAGAACTCCACTGGCTACTATATAAATATACACATAATTTGTAACATTTATATTGTAAATAATATTTATAAAAAAAATTTAAAACATTTTTTCCACCCAAAATATATATACACATTTGTAACATTTTTATTATAAATAATATTTATAAAAAAATTAAATATTTTTTCCACCGAACCAAGTTGCCTAGGAGTGGTGGCTCCGCCCCTAGCGCCAATCCGTTTTGTTTCTACAATTGCTTTGGTTCTTCTAAGGAAATCTGCAAAGTCCAATGCTCGGGTAGTGAGGATCCTTCTTGTTGGTACAATTGCTATGCCACAGATATACAAGGATGTCGCGGCGGTTGCTCGGGTAGTGATTCCGGGGATGGCGATTGCCCTCTTATTGATTGCGAATGAAAAGTTGAACTTCATTATTTGGGACAATTTTAAGTCATAGCTTGTTAATTTTGTGCGATGACCGAAAATTTTCTACAGTAAACATAAGGCCGAGTACAATATGGGGACCACTTATGTAATATCACAAAGGTGAAACTGAAATAAAACTCTCATCATATAACTTCACTTTATAATTCTACATTAACACGGAGAAAGAGAGGAGAGGAGACTCTGACTTTGATCCGTTCTAGCCCTAATCAACCAAAATTTGTTATAAAGATTTTTAAAACATCAATTTATATTGAAATTCGTATTTAATTCCATGTAGGTTCATGTTTGATTGACAAATCATCAAGTGAAGACATTTACGACTTTATACCTGAGTTTTCTGAGGAAGAATCTTGGAATTTAATAAGGTGGGTAGCAGAATTTGAATTGAAATCTATTAAAATTCATGTTTTAAGTTAGTTTTAGTCATTAGTTGATAGACAAAGTAGTAGTTGAATGCTGGTACTGAGATTTTCTGGTGGTAGAATTGGTTTTTTGGTGTTGGAATTGATTTTCATGAAACAGGTACATTGTTGAGGTATGACTATCGACACCCAGGTAGGTTTACTATCGACAGTCAAGGACTATCGACGCCCAAAACCTTAACTGTCGACACCCATGGGTCAGACATTCTTGATCCACTTCAAAACACGAAAGTTGTAGGTAATCCAATTTTCTAACCATTTATTATGGGCTTTCATTGGACTTATAATTTTTAAATTATGATCAAAGAACCAAACTATAGTATAAGAGTTATTGATGAATGGGGAATTGGTTGCAGTTAATGGGTGTGTGCACTCTAGGGCTCGACAAACTATTGTAGGCCTTGGGAGATGTATATTCCGAGGTATATCGTGTTACTCGTAAGGCCTGAGAGATGTATATTCCAGGGTTTGTTGTGTTAGTTGTAGGCCTTAGGAGATGAATATCCTAAGTGTGAGCTGGTTCCACGGGAAGCAAAGTCTTTACACATAGAGCTTCGGGAGAAATATATTCTGAGCTAGATGTTAGGTCTCGGAAGATGTACATTCGGAGTTTGATGTGTGTCTCAAGAGATGCGTATTCTGAGTTGGATACTGTATCTCGGGAGATGTATATTCCGAGTTGGATATTGTAGTTAGGGGGATGTATATTTCGAGTTGGATGTTGTGTTGGTAATATTGGTAATTCGCATTTTGTTGTCACATGGTGCTTATTTGTCTTGTCGTAGTTGAGGACTTGCATAAAGAGGATGTTTACATGCATGTTGTTTATTTCTACTTTTTGTTATTTCAATAAATTCAAATTCTTTTTGACTTTACCTATTTGGTTGCTTCTTTGTCATGTTTTCTTCTAAAATGCCAAGTAGGAAAAGATACTGGATAATATGAGAATCAGGTCTAGCAAGAAGTCGAAACTCACTTGAGTATCGCTTGTTATTTATTATATGTTCAATGCTCTCTTTGTTTACCTTTAAACAGTTGTTAGCCAATAGCCGAAATCATTTCATTTGTCATTTTCAAATAAATAATGTGGCCAAAACATGATATAATAAGGCCTAGTGAATGCGGTTTACGTTTATTGTTGAATATTTTCAATAGAACGTATTTAGTAAATGTTGTGTTTTAATTGTTAGTGACGTGCTTGAGATGTTGTAAAATTCTGGAGCGTTACAACAAAGATTTGCGAGATTATGCCGCAAGTGACCCTTTTACTGGAGTTTACTGAAATTCAAAAATTATCATTGAGGCATAATTTTGGTACAAATTTCTATTTACCTTCTACAAAAATAACAGTTTTTGAAATTTTACTTGAAAAATGCTAAAAAAAAAAAAAAAGAATTAGGTATAATAATTCGTGGAGAAGAAACTTTTCTCCACAAAAATGTTATACAAAGTTTATAGATGAATGTCATTTTTCTTAATATGATGCATAGTTTTTACGCTATCAACCGGCTCTAGCATGTTTCGGCATCAATGTCGGGTTGATTAAGTCGGAAACAAAAGATACAACAATTCAATGTTGTGACAACCTTAACAATATGAACATGACAAAACCGAAAAATAAAATATACGACTGTTTTCAATTTTATTACCACAGCGTAACTTCAATTGACGTAACCATTTTTTTGGGTAAAGCATGCTATAACATTTTTGTGAATAGCTAGAGAATTTTTATCCGTACAAAATATATATATCCCAAATTGTGACATCCTTTTAACGTACGTAAATGTAATTGTACTTGGAGATATATTTTTTATGGTCATACTATAACATCTCTGTGAATAATTAAGGATTTATTTGCGGTAACTGACAAATATAGTTCTTATTTGGGAACCGATATCTATTCGGTTTTCGGATTATTTTTTATTTTGATTTTTATCATTCGTCGCACGTATGATCCATCCCTCAATCTATATAAGTCTTCATAGTTGTGAGCATATTATTACTGAGAAAAAGAAAGAGAGGCAAATAAAATAAAAATGGCCACGAAAATAATTATTACTCTTTTGGTCATTTTATTTTTCGTGTTGATGATGATAGACATCCAACGTGCTATAACGAGCGTGGTCTCTCTATTAAAGAGCCGTGCTACAGCGACTGTGGCAGGCGGCATGGTTGCTAAAAACTTCGACTATATATGATTATGGGAAATAAATTGATTTTTTTTTTTGCTTAATTTTATTTTGAAATAATAGAGATTACTCACAGGAAATGTTCTGCTGAGTTATGTCTTAGCAAGGTGGAAAAAGCTTCACTAAGACATTATTTTGGTACGAAATTCTGTATGCAATTTCTATGAACTAGCATTTTGTTTTGTTTTTTTTTTATCTTTATATGGAGAATTGCTATTTAAGAACAAAACTTTTGTGTGAAAAGATTTGTGGAGAAATAAATTTATGTGAAGTATGAACATTTATGAGCATACAAGTATTATTTTCTCCACAAATATTTTATGCAAAGTTTATGAGAAATACCATTTTCTTTTATTTATTGCTTGCAATAACGTACCATGCACAATTATTACAATCTTTTATTGAAGTAATGAAGCATTTCTTTACCTTTAAATACTTCTATGTAAGATTCATTTATTCCTTTTTTTTCTTCTTGGGAACAATTATTATATGATTTATTTCGAACAACTATTTTTAGAATAACCTGATGTAGCATGAGAAGAATATTTCACTTAAAACTAAACAACAACAAAAATTTGCGCATAAATCGAAAAGTATTGCTACTAGACTTTCAAATTTAGCTCTTGTTGGGAAATATAAAAATATAATCTGTATAGAATTAATTTGTGAATAAGAATGATTGATGAGTAGCATACCAATTACAAATATGTACGATGGTGCAATTTTGAAAAAAAATAAGTAAACATCGTAAAAATAATCTAATATTTTTTTTAAAAAAA
>MKEJ01039778.1:0-16461 GCA_001753735.1 Embelia ribes
AGAGAGAGAGAGAGAGAGAGTAGCTGAAGAATTTAGTTTGATTGGGGGAAAATTGTGCATATTTTGCCCTAGGTGATCTTTACTAAATTGCACTTTCCCCCTGAAGTTTCTGATAGTTTCTAAATGATCCTGGTTTTTCGGAAATGGAACGAAGTGATCATCTGTTGACTAGGTAGGAGTGTGCATTGGTTCGGGTAACCTGAAATTTGAACCAAACCGATTTAATTCGGTTTCAAATTTTTTGTGAAGGTTCGGATTTAGGTTTAAAATCTAAAAAATATTGGGTTTTGTGAAATTTTGTGTTTGGATTTTCTAAAAAATTTTGGATTTAAACTTGAAATCCGAAATTATTGAATATTAAATTAAAACTAAAATTATGACATAATGATAGTTTAGTTTTTGGTTAATGATGATTTTTAATGGATGTTTGGGTTCGGTCCAACCTTCCTCGGTTCGGATTCGGTTTGGATTTGTGGGAATTTCGGTTCAGGATCGATTAAAAAAAAAAATGGTTCAGGTTTTGGGTTTTTGAATTTCGATGAACAGTCGTATCACTAGGTGATCTTTGCTTAATTACATTTTACCGATAAAGTTTATGACAGTTTCAAAAGCTCCCGATGTTTTGGGAATTGAACGAAATGAGCACTTTCGGTTAAAAGCTATTCGCTTGGTTGCAATTTTTAAGCAAATAAGCTAGTTTATTTCGGTTTAAGAAAAAAACTGGAGCTTATTTAAACTGAGCAGTCAAACGCTGTCAAATTTTTTAAGCAAAAAAATGGATAAGTTAAAGCTTATAAGCTACAATCAGACAAGCCCTTAATACACGCATATTTTTTGGGTACATTGAAAGTCCTAGCCGACAGTGGGAAGAGTCGAACACTAAACCTCCTACTAAGGAAGCTAATTTATGGTTACTATGCTTGCCCTAATAGTTATCTTAATACAAACATGTAACTATCAATAAATCGGCATATTATCTCGAGCTATAGCCTAGTAGCAAAATCAATGTGATAAAACTTAGGGGCGAAGCCACTCTTGGGCAAGGGGGGTTGATACTACTCCCTCGGTTCAATTAGAGAAGTTTTTTTTTTGGGAAAAAGTGAATATGTTTTTAAATATATTTTGAGATCGTATATTATTTTTACTAACAAACGAACAAAAATAAGAAGTGAATTATATAAATTTAATCTTTACTTTATAACACTAATACTACTTATAATATTATTTTGTTTAAAAATATTGCCAGTTTGGCAATTACATATGTTTCATTATATGATGATATAATAATTTTCAAGTAATTGATCTATTATTTGTTCAAGTATTTATAATGTCATCACTTCTCGTTTTTCTTACATTCTCAAAATTAATTATTCTCATTTCTCGTTCCCGTTTCGTATAGGTCTCCATTTTGAAACTTGACAACTATGGACTTAGGTCATCTAATCCTCCATTGACTAGTAACGCTAATGCTTCAGCTTCCAATCCTTGCTCCCGCTCTCACAAATTTTTGGCCTATAAATATGATGCTCTCACGCTCCCGACCCTTCTTTCGCACCATAATTTGTTGACTTAGCTATGAACTGCCACAGGTGTAGTTATAGCATAGAACTTTCCTAGAGATTACCCATATTAATTAGCATAATCTCAGTAACCACCACATGGAAATTATCCAATTATCTAAAATATTAAAACTAGTACGTGTGACAAGAGCAATACAATAAGTTTTATTCTCAACTACTAATTACTAAATAAATAATATATGTAATGTTCATGTCTCCTATCCAACCATCAATTTTGGTATCTTCTCTATTTCCTTCAAAGTTCCTTTTCCATGTCCTCCCCTATATATATACACACACCAAAAAGATCAAATTTTGTAATCCATTAAATTGACAATTACTCCCTTTTCAAAATTTTCAAATTTTTTCCTTTTAAACACCTATGAATAAGGAGGTTGCGGGTTTGGAAGTAAGGCCGGGAGGACTGCTGGTACAGAGACGAAGTTCGGATAAATATAACGAAAAGATTTTTGACACAAAAAACAATGCGAAATATGGATCATATGATCATGAAGTCGATATTTATAAACGTCCTAGTTTTGGTAAGTCAAGTTTCAAGAAGTCCAAATATTGTCGTCACGAGGGAATTGGTAAGGCGGATAAGGCATTGGAAGCTATCGTCGAAATTGGGTTTGAAGTTAACAAGATCTCAAAACAGGTAATAGTATTTGTTTTCGTAGGCAAATTTTTTTTTACGATCTGATAGTTATAAGATAATGGTTCTCATAATCCTTTTTCTACACTAATTTATTTTTGACAGGTTGCAATTTTGGAATTAGAAATTTATGGTGGTAAAAAAACTTCACAAAGTGTTATTTTGAATTTGATTGAAATGCTGATGACACAATTGCTTAGATTGGATGAAATTGTAGCTCATGGGGATGCCAAAATTAAGAGAAAAGAGCAGGTATTGATAGTCATTTTTTTTTTAATTTTTTTTTATATATAAGAAAAGGTTTTCATTAAATTTGTGCTTTTAGTTTCTTTTTCAGTTTTTTCTTAAATTATACATTACACAAAATTAAGCTCTATTCTCTTGGAGAAATGTTTTAAGTCAGTTGTTTCCAATTTTTAATATTTTGACAATCCCAATAACCTTAATTTTTATAATATTTTGGCACCGATTATTTTTTTGGGCAAAATAAATAGTTATCTGAAAAATGAAAAATGATTCGATTACTAGCAATTTTGATGAAAAAAAATGTATACATGATCTGAACACCTATACGGTTATATCAAATGCTTCGATCTTGCTTTCAAGCAGAATTAGATAGCTGTTCTCTGAATGATTTTTTTGTATATATGTATGTTTCTCTTTCAAATATATAAATTCAAACTCTTTTCTCACAAAAAATGAAAAAAGAAGACCTTACTATATATTTTTGAATTTCTAAACATGTTATAGGTAAGAAGGGTGCAGAAGTATATTGAAGAACTTGATAAGCTGAAGATCAAGAATAGTAGCAATGAGATTAAATCCTCGATTACACGACCAATCCAAAAGCCGTTGATCTTCCATGCGAGATAATTAACTTCTAAAAACGCTTCATTTGTTCTCATATCGATTTCGAGGTCAAGTTGATTAATTGGCAGTCATGTATTAGCTATAAGATTTTGATATTATTGTGGATATTAAGCTTTGTTAATTTGTGGATGAAATTTTAGAGAAGTTGGATACATAGTTGGGTTTACCTTTTATTATGCTCTACAAGGTTGTTTCATAAAGTGATACATATAAAAAAATAAAATAAAATTAAATTAATTCTTTGTGTCATTGTCTTGAATTAATTTTTTTTCCATCTAAATATGATCACGATCGTACAAATTGGCAATTAGCGTTATGTAACAACTCCATCGACTGAAACTATAACGGTTCGAGTTTGCAATTTGAATGGAATCCACGATTGTAATAGTCATGATGGCCGTTAAGGTCAATTAATGGTATCGAACGTATATTTTTATACAATGTAACATTTCCAAGAGGTTAAAAAGTAGTGTTACGGAAAATGTAGAGAATTAAGGTAAATTAATTCCTCCTAAGCCGAAACATGAATTAAATAAGAACCATGCCTTGAGATTAATGCCCGATTGCAATAAGGTATTTCCCGTGACTTTGAATCATCACCGTAGATTATAATTAAAGCGTAATAGTTGTATCGTTCACAATAAACAAATATAAATTTCATGAGTCGTACAAAAATAATTATAATTAAATTACAATTTTAGTTTTCATAATTAAATCTGTATACATCTTAAAATCATTATATTACAACTGTTACAATTACTGTATCATTACTTAAAACACAAGGTATGATAATTGTTATTTTTTTTTTTTTGTTTCCGTGCTTAGAAACATTTAAAATAAAATAAGAGTACCCACTTATGGAAGAAATTGACAACTAAGAAAATAGTACCAACATTATTAATTTCTTATATATTTTTGTCATATCACCGGAACCCTTAAATATAAATATACATGGTGCTACTTACTTAGCTAATTATTAATAAAAATAAATAAAAATAAAAAAATAGGTCAGTAGGTCCGTTTGTACTTTTTATTTTTTTATTATATTGAACTCGTGAACATTATTTAATCAGCGACATGAAGATTTTGATGTCTCTTATTAGGTTGCAGCCTTGCAAATAAGATTAAAGTAAATAATATAATTTTATTTCTTATGCTAATTGGTTGAAATCTAATGGGGGCTTGTTTGATTTTGGAGGGCAAAATTTTTTAATTAAGAGATAGTTTAATAATATAAAGCAATCTTGTTTTCTTAATAACTCATTGTCTAAAATAATGATTTACATTATTAGCACAAATAGGGACAGAATAAAACAAAGAAAACAAGAACATTTTGTGGTTGATTGATATTATTTTACATGTAAGCATAATTTTTTTTTGATAAACAACATAAGGGGTAAATAATGTTCATGCACAATAAAAAAAATTTGAAAACAAAATAATTCTGCAGAAAATAAATTGGGAAAAACAACACAAACTATTAACAATTCAAAACTCAACAAACACTTGTTCTTGAAATGATCGTTCGTAAATAAGCTAAACCAGCCAAGGTTTGCGACCAACAAAATAAAAAATTATTTTTTACGAAAATAGGAAAATCAAAAAAAAATTCAATTCCGAAAACAATTCACCTAAAATAATATCAAAACACACCAAAAAGACCGAAATCGGGGTACATTTTTATTTTTAGTCACTATGTAAATTTAATTCCCCTTTACTACCTCAATCTCATCATTAGCCTTTCCAATTCCATCGTCATCATCTTTGGGGACAAATTTTTTCCAATACCAATGCTTTCTCCACACCTTACTCATTTCTTCGATCGGTACACCCTTCGTCTCCGGCAAAAAAACAACAACGAATAAATTCATGAGGAGCACGAAAATTGCAAAAAAAATGAACAAGCCGAATTTGAGCTTGCAAAGCAAGGGTAAGAAGATCTCCGCGATGACGAATGTGAAGAGCATGTTCACCGAGACGGTGATGCTCTGGCCGGCCGACCGAATCTCCAAAGGGAAGATCTCGCTCGGCACGAGCCAGCCCAGTGGGCCCCACGAGTATGCAAATGCGTTCACGAATATGCAAATGAGGAGAACCACGACGACAGCGTACCACATGGGCAGGACACCCGGGTTCCCTGATTTCCCGAATTTTAGCGCAATCGCGACCGCTATAACAACCTACAACACATTTAAAGGCAAAACAAGAAGTAAATAAAAACATAATTAGATTTTCAAAAATAATATTTGTTTTTGGCGAGGTCTTAACTTAAATAGAGAAATTATTCAAGTAATTTGCCAGACCAAAATTATTTAAAAAATAATAATTGCTGGGACGAAAATAGTGTCAAAAGCAGAGTTTTGAATTTACATCAGTTTTTTCATTATTTTGAAAACTAACAATTTTGGTAAATAGTTTGTAAAACTTTATTATCTAGGTGAAAAACTCTAAACATTGTTGCAAATTTGTTACTTATAGTAACTAATGTAATCTCTTTAATTTTGGACCAAATTTCAAAATTTATATTTATTGACAACAAAATGCGCAAAATACAATTAATTTCTACACAAAATCGGTCTTTGCTCAAAATTAGAAAGTAATTTTTTTTTTAACTATATCTTAAACCTAACATCAGCAAAAATTTTCATATTTATTCAGAATTAAAGGACTAAATGCATGAAACTAAAATAGAAGTAACAATTTCATTACAAATTCACTATTTTTTTTAAAATATTGAATTAATTGCAAACTAGTACAACTGGTAATGAATATTATTTCAAGATTTTAAGGCACAGATGACAAATATATGGCAAACTTAACTTTAGCAATAAATTTCTCTTTTTTTCTGAATATATTAAATGAAAACAAATAAAACTAAATGAGAGAGTCCAATTTTTATTTGATTTATTTATTTAGTTATCTATTTTTTTAAAACAAAATTCACTATTAATTATGGGTTTAGACATTGATTTAGTAGAGGTTTATAAGAACTCACCTGCATCAAAAACATCGTACTTCCCCCGAACATAAATAGCTTCCTCCTCCCGCATCTATCGACTGCGGCCACCGAAATTAAAGTCGACAAACAGTTGACTACGCCGGTGATCAACGCAGATGCCAGCGACGCGTTATCGCCAAAACCAATTGTCTTGAACAATACGGGTGCATAAAACATAATCACGTTCATGCCCGTGAACTGTTGGAAGAACGGAATTAGAATCGCCATCGTTAGTTGAGGCCGATACTTTCTTTGCGTTAGGTTCCTCCAAGGGCTTTCAATTTGTTTCACCGCAACGCTAGCTGCAATCATATCGTTGAACTCTTCGTTGACGTTGTCAACGCCGCGTATTTTCTTGAGCCTCTCCTTGGCCTCATCGTCCCTCCCTCTCGCTATCATTGAGCTCGGGGTGTCCTTGAGGAAAAGAGAGCCGACGATGAATATAGCTGCGGGGACAACTGCGCCACCCAAGCTCAACCGCCATCCCCAACCTCCCTTTATCTTCGCGAAAAAGTAGTTTAGGAGGTTGGCGAAGAAGATACCGATAGTGATGGACATTTGGAACATAACGTTTAGCTTGCCACGAGACTTCGAGGGAGCCATTTCGGAGAGATAAAGTGGTACGGACTGCATAATATAGATAGATGAAAATTAAAACGACGAAATATATAATTTTTAAAGACAAATTGGTGAATAAATGACATGTGTGCATGTATTATAAGTACGGTTTTACGTAGAAAACCCATTTTCTTAAAATTGTGCTTTGTTGTTCTTGACCATAATCTAGTAGTTTAAGAAAAGTAGGTATTATTAATTATTTTTCAAGTGATGAATTTAATAATTTTAATAATACTTTTATTTACTTACAAAATGTGATGCATAAATTTAACAACATTACATTGTGCAGAACAAAAATTTATTTATTTAGATATTTTATGCCTAGCACATTATATCTAAATGAATTTTTATTCCCAAAATGTTCCAAACCACCTGTTTTAGATTTTGACATTAATTGAATCGTGGTGCAATTCAAATGAATATTTCCTCATTGTAAATATCCCAATGTGACAACTTAAAAACCTTATGACCATTTTAATCTTAATTGAAAATTTTGGATTATGTTATTATCATATTTACATAATAAAGTATAAATAGGACTTGTTTAGTTGCAGTTTATAAGCTCCAACTTTTCAATTTTTTTACTTAAAGCTAACAACATTTGGTTGTTCAGTTTATTTGCTATTTTAACTTAAATAAATTGGAGGAAGTTTTAAGCAAAATGTATATAAATTTTTGATTAATAAAAAATAATCTGACTTATTTACTTAAAAGTTGTGTATACCTGATTGGCAAATCCAATACCAAAACCAAGGAGAACCCTACCAATAATGAGCATGAGAACATCTTTAGCAAAGCCATTGATAATTGCACCACCACAGAAGAGTAGTCCTCCAAAGAGCATAGACAACTTCCTTCCGAGCTTTCGAGTCACCGTAGAGGCCACGAAGGATGCCAACAAGGCAGCCAGATACAACGACGAAGTGAATAACGTCAGTATCGGGCTGTTGAATTTGCAATAGCCGTTGGTTGATTTATCAAGCGTTTCCTTCTCGTAGACGGAAGGGAAGAACTTTTTAAGGAAAGGGGACATTGATGTCACACCACCTATATACATACATACATACACACGAATAATGTTTATTAATATCAAGATGAACAAGTTACAAACTTTGTTAGAGCTCAAGTTACGAACTTTACATACATGTCGACTAATATAAAAATAAACAAGAATAATCTCTAAGAAGAAAAAAAATCAATATAAAAGCAAAATATAATCTTATAAAATTAATATCTATCTAATATTTCCCATCAAGAAAATAGTTTGATTTTTGTTCCTCTAACTCCGATGGCATAAATTTTATCCTTGAACTTGTGGATCTATTCGTCTAAGTCGAAATCTTTAGATTCTTACTTCTCAAATGAAAAGTAGGGTCATAATCCTCTAGTTCTCATATATATTTTGCCACAATAATTTTTTGATCTAATTTAGTTATTTTTATTTGGCCACAAGTCATCTCTTTTCAAGTCTATATATATCTAAAATCTCAACATCCACTACTTAGGATTAAAAGGTAAAAGAGTCAAATTATCATATAATAAAATTCACATCCATGAATCATACGATAGTAAACATTGATTAATGTACATAAACTACTATAAAGTCCGTATAAGAATTTAAGTACAAAAATGATCACATAAGTTGATTAATGGAATTGCAATACGAGATCGTAAAAGACCGTATTCATTCACGATCTACTTCTATATAAGAAAAACATCGAATTTTATCGCTGGTATTATACTAGAATTCATCTTTTTCATTGCCAGATCCGAGTTCAAAACCAACTAAATAAAACAACATTTGTTACAAGGTAATAGCACTATGTAGAATGGAAATGTTATATCACAAAACTTTCGCTTTATTTTGCCAAAATTCAACAAAAACAACAAAATACATGAATGGAATTAGGCCACTTAAAAACTTATAGGTTTAAAAGGTTAAATAATCCAAATTATGACATAAAACAATACACAGAACCGCATCATATGATGGTAAATATACCACTCAAAGTCGCAAGTATAAGACATTAAATGCAAAAATTAACAAAAGGCTATAGACATTAGATTGTACTAACCTGATATTCCAATATCGTAGCCGAAAATCAAACCACCAGCGGCCGAGAAAATACAAGCAATCATAACGGTGCGCGTCAGCCTACCGGGGTACACCTTGTTGTTGGAAGGAGGAGGCGCTCCTCCGCCCGCCATTTTTTTAAGTGTGTGTGATAAATAACGAGGGCGAGAAGAGAAGAAAATGAGTGAGGGGTGGGGTGAAATGGGGATTTATAGAAAATAGTGGATATATATATAGATAAAATGGATCTCGTGTATTTCGTTTTATCTATGTGAGATAAAAACTAGTTTGTTATAGACCCTATCACAACGTAGCCTAAAAAATCTCGTTTAACAAGTTTGACTAGGATATATCCATTATCTACTTTCTACAAATATATTTACTTGAACTAAGAGATATATATTTTAACCAAATTATAGAAGCTATGTTGTGGATATATGTTTTTACTTAAAAATAAATACATATGTTGGCGAGGGTAAAATTTTAGCAAATAGGTAGATAAATTGATAATTTAGTATATACATACACACGTACGTACGTACAATGGTAGAACAATTTCAAATTCATTTCTCTTATTTTGGTTATTTATTGAACCGCTCTATAATTGCTAAATTGGATTATACTTCTTGATTACATTTCTCATACAAATCTGCTTTTGTATTTTTACAAAAATAAAAATAAAAAATACAACTTTACCAAACAATATACCACTTATCAAATAAATTTTTATAATCTATTTATCAAATTATAACACCCATTTTTATAATCAACTCTTCAAATTTTCGTTCAATTTGATTTTCTTTTCTAAACGAGATCTTACGATCGTTGTTAGCAAGTCCCTTACCATCATTGTTAAGCTTCAACCTAGCTAAGCTTTTTCTCTCTAGCCCCACAAAATATCTACTCCCACGTCTCTAAAAAATACGCACATTTTTTTTTGTTCGTCTCAATATATATATCACTTTTCTTGATAGAAATTAAGACAAAAAATAACTTTACTAAAATGTCTCGATTTAATGTCGTATTTTTATATTCTCAAGAAAATCTCTCTTATTAAATAAGGGTATTTTCATAAAATTAAAGTAAAATCAATTCATCTCTCTGCATTAATTGAATTTTCTTAATCCAAGTGAAAGTAAAATTGAACCTATCTCTTAGGAACGGATGGAGTAATCGCTAAAGTTTCAACTAAGTGATTAGAACTTGGTAGCGTAGGTTTGTGATAATAAATAAATTTGTAAATGTGCAAATGGCATTTGCAAACGAATATAATTGTTATGGTTATATAACATTTATGAGCTCTCTTGTACCTATCAATTCTGGCAAAAAGTTGTTTGTTGGTATATAATCTTTTCAAGGATCGTAGATTTCTTTTTTTTGTTGAGAAGCAATATACTTTCGACATATCATGAACAATATTTTCTGCACGAGTTGAAGTTTGTTTATAGTTAATTAATTTAATAATTTATGGCTAAATAGTCTCAATCAGATGGTTTAGGAGGTGATTAAGTTTAAAGGAAATCTCGTTTAAAAGCTAATTATAATGCTCTTTGTGAAATATGGTTAATATTTAACTATAACTATTGTTGTTACTATGAAAGAATTAGCGTTTTGATAATATTTCATCACTCCTCTAGCGATCATGAACAAATGCTCTCGCTATTGGACAACCCTACTCGCAATTTATGATTTATCCGAATGACCGTAATTGTTCCCGGAGATGATTAAACTATATATTTTTCCACATAGATTCATAGAACGTCGAGTTCTTCACTTTCAAGAAGAAAATACTCAAAATAGAAAATAAGAGACTAAAGTTTTTCTTGGGAAGGAGATGGCTGCTTCACATAAATACTGAGCAGCCTATGTCTGACGCATCTAGGTATTTAATTTTTAAATCAGAGAAATTAAATGTATGGATTCCTTGAAAAAAATTAAATAAAAAAATTATTTAATTTTAATTATTGATTAAAAAATCAACGGCTCAGATATGCCCAACAATTCTGCTAGATACCTTGGGATTGGTTTTTCTTCATCTTTTCTTTATCATTTTAGATTAGATAGCATTGTGTAAGATCTATCCATCCATTTTCATTTTATATCTTATTATCTTAGGTCTAATAGGTTTTCTTGTTGCTCAAGTGTTTGTGTTTAAATCTCCTTTTTTTATCGTCTAGTTTTCGCTACAATTGTTTAAATCTAAACACACTCCACTTTAAATACTAAGATAAAGTTAAATGGTGGATAAGATTAGCCACTCTCAACTCTCTACTTAGCTAACCTAATCTAACTTTCCAAAATAAATTTCTTTTGGGTAAATTACACTTTTTCCCATGAGGTTTCTGAATATTTTAGAAAACCCCCAAGGTATTTGAAATTATACTTTACTCGGCATTTCATCATACAAGTTTGAATATCATATGGAAAAACCATTTTACCCATAACTTTATTGCTTTATTTTATTAATTTGAAGCTTATAGATGTGAAAATTAGAGAAACAATATACTATACAATTTATTTATATATGTAATTAAATAATCTATTTAAAAAAAATTAAAAAAAAATAGAGAATGAATGCTGCTACATAAGGAGTATTTCGGTAATATTAAGGGTAATTTATGACCCTAAATTTGGCCTTCATTCTCCAAAATTTTTTGGGGTAAATTGCAATCAACATATAAACCTGAAAGGGGGCTATTGTAATTTCAGAAATATCAGAGGGTAAGCTGCAATTGTCAGAAACCTCAAGAGGGCAAATTGTAATTTACCCATTTCTTTTTTTGTAATTAGGATTTTCGTGACACTTGTAAAATATTACATGTTTATATTTATCTCATCTTATACTTAACTAACCTTACTTTTAATAAGCACACATTAATTGAAAAAACTAAAAAAATTCGGAGTGATTATTTTGGGATTTTTATCCTCAAAATTAAATGTGAACTCTTTTCTCAACAAAAAAAAAAAAACAAGAAAGAAAAAGAAACTGGCAAACAAAATTAGTAAATGCATTTATTAACTTCCAAAGCAAGGTGAGCTCTTTTCTTTCGTATCTTATACACTAATCAATTTACACCCTCTCCTAAAATTTGTACCAATTTACATCCTATCCTATAACTTGTTTCAATTTACCCAATTATTTTATTTTATTTTGTTGGTCAAAATTGTCCATTAGTTTTGACCATCCATAATATATTCAAAAGATGCGTTAAAATAGGTCATAAGACCAGCATGTAATCCACATCCATGACCAAACTATCGAGATAATTTATTCCAACTATTTAATTATTATTATTATTGTGAAAATTTATTATACTTTTTGCAAACCAGAGGTAAAACTTGATATAAAAAAAATGTGTAAACTTACTTTATTTCAAATTTTAGTTCCTAGTTTGTATAAAAATGTATTATATTTCACTATGATCGGATAACACTTGATTAAAATATGAAATATAATATAAAATATGTTAGTTAATGTTAACGATTGCTAGTGTTAACCCAAGTTAAACTGATTAATGGAATAAAAAGATAAGGGATAAACTAAAACCAATTATAGAATAATGGGTAAAGTGAAACGATACTAGCACCAACAAAAATGAAGTGTTCTATTAGCTTAGGCTATGGTTGGTATTGCTTTTATGAGACTGTTTGTTGATTGGGCTACAAAATTGCATATAATAAGTGGTTATTTCATATGTTTTAAGTCATTTATCTTGTATTTTGTATATCAAACTTGTTATATTTTTGTATTATGTATTTGCATATTATTTGTAGGATTATAGTGTAAAATGAGATAATTTAAAGGCCAATTGAGATGCTCTAGGAATTATGAGAAAAACAATTATGTTTGGACGATGATTGAGAGCCTTATTGAGTGAACGATTTGATCACTCGTTTGTTAAAAGTGTCTCAAACGTTAAAGACATGAGTTTTAATAAATTATTTGGGAAATTTTGAAGCAAATTTTCCTATCAAATTTGGTATGGTTAAAAATCTAATTATCTTGCCAATGGTTTAGATAGTTCTCAATTCCAAATTTTCTAGAGCAAGTTATACAATTTTTCGTGAAAAAGGCACAAAGTTGTCTTAACTGGACTGGTTTGTCCGGTCGAAACACTACTTTGTCTAGACCAATATGATAAAACTCCAGAAATTTGATGTGTTTCACATGTTAGTGTTGGGGCCACTTTATTTAAATTATAATATCCTGAAAATAGTTGTAAAATTGGATCTAACGGTCCAGATTAAAACTCTCTTCTTTTTAAATAGGTCATAACCTAGCTTGCAAACATTAACTCTCTACATAATTCATTAGTTTATTTTTTTTATTTCTTTTTTTTTTTATCTCCAATTTTGGAGATTAAAATAGGGTAATTGAGGAGGCTATGACAACTCCATCCGTTGTTTTGTTATTCTACATCATTGTGAGATTATTTTACTTTTATTTTTTATTAATAAATATTTGTTTGATTTATTTTTAATTGCGATTTTTGCTATTTTATGATTTAAGTGCTGTTTAATTTTATTGTTCATCATTAGAAATCATTGTCTTTAAGTTTATTGCAATAATTAATACTAAGAATATTTTCCTTTGAATTTTTAATTATTATTTTTATTAGTTTAGATATGATTGACATGCTTTCATTTAATATATTAGGCTAAATTAGTCTTGCCCTAAGGAGAAGAACGTGGCTTAAACTAACCTTTTGGAGATTATTAGAGGACAGAGTCTGACAAGTCTGGATCTTTTACCCAATAGTCACATTGTGGTGGAGACTCTTTAATTCAAAAAATCTAGAAGTAGTGGTTTAAACCACTGCATTTCCCGATTGGATAAGTTAGTTAATTAATTATTTAATTTCATATTTGTTTAGTTATTTTTAATTAGACCACAAAATCTCATAAATCAATCTAAGTGTTTTAAGAGTATGAGTAATTTCAATGATTAAATTATTACATTGAAACTATTTAAAAATGATTAGATCTTAGGCTCTAAATCAGTTAGAGTCCATGATATCGATAAATTCAGTACTTTGCATGTAAAACTATTTCGTCTCTATTGTATTGCTAGGTATTATATTCGCATATTTTACGAGCAATTACTTATGCTTTTTAAGAGTTACTTTTAGAAGTATCTCGATTGTTACTTTTAAAAACTGCTTATATTTTTCTAGCATTTATTGTAAGAATTTAAATATTTATTTCATCTACATATATTCGATACAAGCCTAGTTTTTATCGGGCTGAGGCTGGGACTCGGGTTGGGCTGGGCCTGGGCTTAGTCCTGAGCAGGGCTCGGGTTCGTAGCTTGGACTTGGTTGTTGGTTTGCGTATGGCACATTAGACACGCCCTTATCTTTATCTGGTTCCTGAACTGGGCCAGGGTCAGGATCGGATCCGGGTTTGAAGTCTAGGCTCGGATTGGGTATATGTGTGTGATACGGATCTAATATTTTTTATTCAAAATATTTAATTGATTAATTGAATAGTTCCAAAATATTACATAAAGATCTTTGGAGTTTAAGAAAATACAAGAAAGTCCCAATATTGCACCATTATCACCCATGTTCTTCTGCATAAAGGTGTAGATTAATTCTCTATTAAACGAGACCTATGGTCTTGAAACTAATGAGATTGGTATTTCGTGCCTATAAAAAGACCGTCCAGTTTCACATTTTTTATCCAAAAACTTATACAACACACCAATTGTTTCACTCATACACACAGTCACATAGAGAGTATGTGAGGGTATCACACTACAAAATATTCGACCATACTCCTAGATTGAAGCTTTCATCAAAATCAAAATGTAGTGAGCAGATGTTGTGCTTGGGAGTCCATTACCAATGTAGACCAAAAGTAACTCTGGTAGCGGATAAATTGGATTTAAGAAGACAAGGTAAAACTGTGATTTCATCTGGTATTTTGTTCAATACAGTGTTTATATGTTTTAGTAATTCCATTTATAACAACGTTGTAAGAATATAAGTTATATATATATATATATATAAAAGGTTATACCGATGGTTCACCCAAAAGCATGCTTCAGAGTTCCTCGATTAAGATAATTCATTTGAGCAAAACACAAGAAGCGGGTGTTCATGACAAAGGTAGTGACAATGTACGCATAAGTAGAATTTGTTGGTCTACAATGCTTTTCGATTGGATGTTCAATTACTGTGCTTATAATTGTGGCCAGATGTTTCTACAAAATTTGATCATTTTCTATCAATGGTTTGGGAGCGTGCAGGGATTATATAAATTCATACATGTAAGTAAAAATATTTATTTCCTTCCACAGTAAATAAGAAAGCAAAATACTTTGGCATCTAATTTTCTCTCTACCAGGAAACTTCATCATCACAATAATATCATCAACTATGCTTGTGGGGAGTACATGAGCATGACTATGTAGACATACAAAACTATTGAAATTGGCCATATAGTTTTTACTTTTCTGTAGCCTTGAAATCACACATCAATTTTTGGCCTTTGCATTTAGTAATATGTTAAACTAATAATTTTAGTACTCATAAGGAGATCAACTGCATTTGAAGTAAGTAGTTCAATAATAAGAAATAGCTAAGTTTAGAACACCCCTATACGTTCACATTTTAGTTCTAGCTTGATAAAAATTATTGACTTTTGAAATTATTTGGTTTCTCAGGAGTACAATCTGTCAGTCCAAAAATGGTGGAATTACTCGTATTTTATATAGAGTCATAATTTATGGAGGAAATATATTCAACTTCGATTATCAAACATTAACCAACACTTGACTTTGCTTGGTTTGCTTTTTTCAGAAAACAAGTGGGCTGAGGAGCAATGTATTATTTAAAGAATTTCTATAAATTTGATGATATGTCTCACTGATGCGTTCCATTTTTAATTTAATCCAACATCTAAAAAATGTGTAATCATAGAATTAACGTTGATTAAATTGCAACCAGTGCATAAGATCAATATGTTGTCTCCAAGGGAAGGCGTTAGAGTAATGTTTATGCATGAACTGCATGTTATTATTATTTCATAGCTGGGGGGCTTGACAATGAGAATTAGGTAATTGAACAAAAATCAAGTTTGGCTGATGATGATGATGTGTATGTTTTTAATCTAATAATTATCAAAAATATAAAACGCTCATTTGCCTCCTCATTGCTTTGCTAACAAGAACAGAGATTTTCTCTAGAGTTTAGACATTACCTAAGAATTAAATAATGTTTGATTGCTTAAAAAATAACACTAATCTCAGCTTATATATTTTGTGCTTTATAACTTCTCAATTTTAAAACACTTTTTTACAAATAAACCATAGTTGCATTTATTCAAATGCTAGTAAAAAAATGTTGAAGATTGATTTCAAGTTTTCCATAAGATAAAAGTTATTTCTATTTCAGATTCGAATTTACATGTGATCAATATCCTTAACAATCTCATATAGAGGTGTGCATCATTCGTTTTGGTTCTAAATTGAACCAAATCCAAAAAAACAAACCAATCGAATTGTATAATTATAAAATCGAACCGACCGAAATATATTTTTAAAATCGAACCGGTTCGAACAGAACAAAGCAGGTTTGGTTAGGTTCCAAACTTAAAACCAAATTACAAAGAAAAAAATACCAGAATATTTAAATCGATGTATCTATTATGATCATAATTTAAAAAATATTATTTTAAAAATAAA